>JALRMM010000659.1:0-14048 GCA_026122155.1 Zymoseptoria crescenta
TGCTTACACGGGCATGTCTTGGCGGGATTTCGCGCTAACACGATTTTCGGAAATCGGGAAATGCGGAATTCGACCGGTTGGCCACTCTGGAGCTTCGTCCCTATCCCTGCTTTGTCCGACTTGTCCTTGGGCTAACATCAATTCGCGCGTGTAGCGAAAGTGGCAAGTGCAAATGCTACTACCACCCGCCCCCGAAGTAGCAGCCGACGTATCTCTCTGCCCTCCCGTCACAGTTGGTGTCAGGAACTCGAAGGTCTTGTGTCCGGTGCTCTTTCGGATGGATGGCACTGCTGAAGGAGGCGAGGATTGCAAAGATCGTCGCGATGGGTCAGATGTGGGCAGATTCGGTGGACTTTGGGCGGTCACGTTGGGCTGGACCTCTGCGGTCTCTTCACCTACTGGTCAATTAATCTTGCTCTGCAAACAAACAGTAGCTGTACGCATACGGGTGAACGCCGTCCAGACCTTGCCCAAGGTGTCTGGCCGGAGTATGACGACGAGAGCCAGATTAGTCGTGTACACGTCGTCGACAGCCTCCAAAGAAGACCGCTCCGGTGCCCTCGTGTGCTGTGCATCTCTTCCCGATCTCGACTCGCTGCGTGTACCGCCTCCATCCTGGCTTTGGTGCTCGTACAACATGCATTCCGACATCGATCGAGGCTCGACTGCAGTTTTGATCCCAGAATGGCCCACAGCCATGTTCTGGATGACCGCGAGATGAGTCGGATCGAAGACCGCGGGAGAATACCTCCCTGATCCCGCTCAGACTGCACCGCACAATTCGGACGTTGGCGGCTTGGAGTATGGAGTCTGCATCAGAGAGCGGACATGTCTTGAGGATGTATGTGTCTGCGAGTCATGGTTGATTCTCCAGATTTTGCTGTATAGTCCAGGCTACCGGAGTTCAACTTGCATGTTGCGGTTTGAGCGGAGTCATGGAGGTAGAAACTTGACGGACGATCACTTCTTGGCATACAAGATCCTCTCGAAGTCAGGCTGCAGCCTTAATACTACTCCAGCACCTTCTCCATTCGACCGAGTCGAGCTGATCCTTCACGCATGAACACGAAGCGGAAGTGTTTCGACCGCAAACGTGGTCCCGACAAGACGCCTGTATGCAGGGAAGATCACCTGAGTGATGTACGCCGAGCACGGCTGAGCTTGAAGTAGGAATGCTGGGCGCGTCCTTCACAGCCCGCAGGTTTGGTGTAACCTTTCATCAGGTCGCACTTCAACTGTTGCGGCAGGAAAGTATGGTCCGTGATTTGTACATAGGCCGAGCGATGTCGTGTGCCTGATTCTTCACCTTTTCTTTGTTTCGTCGGGTGGACGTTGCTGCCAACGCCTCACTCCCTTCGACTCCAGCCGGGGACAGAAGCACATACAACCAACATCAAGTCCGATCCGAGAGACACGACGACGCCAACATGCCGTCCAGAACCCGGTCCAACTGCACCGACCCAGCCTGGCGCGGCAACTCCAAAGCCATCAAATACGTCCTCCCACCCCTCTTCCTCATCTCCCTCGGCCTCTTCGCCGTCTCCCTCTCCTTCTACATCTCCCTCCGCGCCTGGCCCATCGAGAACGGCGGACGACCTCGCTCCACTCGTCCCTCAGCAACGTAAGAGACACACACACCCACACATGCCACGCCGCTCACACCACCCACTTCCACCCAGCCCAACCAAAACCAAACCAACTAACCTTCCCTTTCCCTTCCCTCCCTCAGAGAAACCTTCTTCTACACCACCTTCATGCCCCTCGCCACCACCCTCGCCACCCTCGCCTGCGTCCTCCTCCACCGCACCCACCGCCTCCTCCCCTCCCTCACAATCATCTGGTCCATCGTCGCCTTCGCCGGCTGGATCTACACCCTCCTGTCCTGGGGCACGTGCGAGTAAGTACAGCAGCGACACGACGGGCGGGGGGGACTGGTGCACGAGGTTGTACGTCTACGATGAGAGCGAGGGGAGTTTGTTCGGGTATGATGGTAGTGGGAGGTATTTTGCGCGGGTCGTGTTGGGGACGTTGGCGTGTGCGGGGGAGGTGGTGGTGTTGGGGTTGGCGGGGGAGGCGGTGGAGAGGGGGAGGCGGATGAGGTTGCCGGTGCATACTTGTCGGGTTTGCTGTGGGAAGCGGAAGTCTTTGGAGGGGAACGGGGAGAGGGTGTCGGAGGAGAGGGTGTAGGGTCGTGATGTGGAGAGCAGGGATTCCGGAGTGAACGAAGGGCGGAGAGCAGCATAATGCGGTGGCGCCGGTGAATCAGTGCTCGGGAGAAGATTCAGTGTGATGAAATGATGAACTAATGTCTAATTAATATAGTATATTTTCGCCTGCGTGATGGGACAAAGTCAGTGGGCATCATGAGGAATGTATGAAACACAATACGCTGCCCGTGAAAACGACTTCGATAAAAGGGGCGCCTCAGCTGCCATCTGCTGACTATTGGGTATCTTAGTTGGCGGTCCACTAAACGGGGAGCGGAATACTTCTTGTGATCTCTGCTTCGATGACCCCTTGACTTTGGTCTCTTCGAAACCGTGCGCACCACTGCCCGAGCACCCTCAACCCTCGACATCCTGCTCATGCGCCACGATCCACTGCCACAAACGGTCCTGTGCGAGCCCGGGTCATTCATCAAACGGCGTCCAAATCAGGTACGCAACGTCAACTTGCCTCAGATCAGTTCGTCGCTGAAAGGTGAAATTGTACGCCAAATGGCACGTCTCGTAGTCGTATGCTGGTGTGTTGGCCCACCGCTGCCACATCGAGTCGTACCTTCGTCCGAAAAAGCGTTTCACAGGCATTCTAGTGTTGTTCAGGCATAGTGTCAGCAATGCTCAATCTTCAGCGGCATCGTCTGCGGAGTAGTTGAATCGTGTACGTGCGACGTCTTTCGACATCGGCTTTCCGGAGCCTGTGAAGCCGACTATCGTTGATATTAGCATATGTGTCCATGTAGACATGATTCGAGAAAGCTCACCCTTCGCATTTGGAAGATCCGGAGTACGGAATTGACTCTCCTTGCCCAACTTCTTGGCAGCAGCCCCAACACTCTTCTTCGGACCAGCCGATTGCCAGTCTTTCCACGAGCTCTTGCTCTTTTCCAACTGCTTGTTTCCCTTCAGCTTCTTCGGGGCGGGAGCCATCCTCGTCGGACCATCGCTGACTTTACTCGGCTCTTTCTTCTGTACCAAAGATGCATCTATCGAGGCCGCCGCTGAGATGACATTTCCATTGCGTACTGGAGAAGACGGCTTGGGCGGACCGGGGACATCCGGTGGAGCCTCCGCCTTGCGTTTCTTGTCGGCTGCGCGGACCTCGAATTTTCGCTTGTTCTCCTTTTCCGAGTAGCCTGTGAAGCTCACCGTGTAGACTGGGTCCGCGGAACTGCCGGTCTTGCTGACGATGGTAGCTGGATACCACTGCTTGTCTGCAGAGTACTTGGCCTGAACATGGTCGCCGACTTTGAAATCGGTGCGGGCGGTATCTGTCGATTCGTTCGCATGCGAAGGGCCGGGTGGGTGGTCTCCGGATGGCGGTGGTGGTGGAGGAACCTCCGCTACGGTAGCCTTCTGTGCGGCGATTTGTGCCTTGAGAGTTGCCACCTCTTCGGCGAATTGATCCTTCATGGCGACAGTCTCCTCATCATCCATGCCCAGCTTGATCGTCTCGATGCATGTGTCCAGATTTTCTTGCGCTTCTGCCAGCTCCGCTTGAAGAGCTGCGATTGAAGGCATGTTTGCGGTTACGGGTGATGATATCGTGCGCCAACGATGTGTCCGTCGCGACTGATGTGCTGGGTGTTGGACGGGAATCTGATGTCGATGTCGGTGTTCGTACTGCGAAGCCCTCGAAGATGGAAGTGGCATCTACGGAGGACGAGATCATCGCGTGGGACCGGAGTTAGGCGGACGAAGCGGAACTCCGGTCCGCAGATTGTGCCCGCCCGCCTTCGTCAGAGCGGAGTCTTGGACCGACGCATTCGAAGCATTGAAGCAGAAGAAAATGCAGGCCAAAGTACTGATTGCCATCGCTATGGTAGTGGTAGTCATCGCCAGGGCAGGCATCCCACGCGATGGGTGTAACCGATTGCACGCCCTACTACAATGCCATGTGAAAGTCTGGCGTCGTTGTTGCATTCCATTATCATCATTGCAGAATCGAGGGTTCAAATCTGATTATCAATCCAGAATCCAGATCCTTCTTACACGTCCCGCAATGCAATTGTTGTCTCCCGTCGTCTCGGCCAGTCAGCATCGCATCGCACAATCCAACAGACACACTCGTCTTCCTGCCTCAGTCGGGCATAGAATAGCGCTCCACACACGGCCAAATCTGCACCCCGACCGACCTGCTGTTCGCTGGAGCAGCTGACGACCCTTGCACCAAGTCAAACTACCCTCCGTTGTCCGACACTCCGACTCCGTTCTCATCCTGCACCAAGCCCTACCACTTTGACGACACCGACCGATCTTACGCCGTGCGCTGCTGCCTCGGACTGGAACTTCTCTCTTCTTCTTACATCATCGTCGAAGTGAGAAAGATCACTTTATCCACCCCTCGACATTCCATTGTCACCACTGCCGGCGAAGACCCCTCTTTCAGTCGCAAGTGAGGGACACTCCCACAGCCACATCAATCGGATCATATACCTCGCGGCGAGTCATACGGACGACAACCTCGAGGTAAGCATCAACCTCGACTTCACGCCCCGGTGCTCGAACAATTGCACATCTGCTGAAGGGTCTTCGGGCGCATGCTGATTGCTGGCGACAGCGCGACCAACGAACCTCCCCACTTCTCACAGTCGATGGACTCCCAATCATACCAGTCCGCGCCGCAATTCACACCCTACTTGTCGGCGAATCAGCAAGATCTCCTTGTCGCTGCGCTCAATTCGCAATCGAGCAATAATCAGCAATCAACCGGCCCTGTCACGATCAAGCGATCCGCTTCTGACCCAGACAACAACGAACTCACAATGAACGGCAATGCAAATCAGGTCTTTCTGAGTCCACAAAATGGCGACATGGACAACTTCGATATCGACTACACTCCAGAGTTGGATTACCTGAACGGAGATTCGGGCTTCGATTTCGAGAATGCAGATTTGGGCGGCGATATGATCGGAGCTATCCCGGGACGCCAATACAGCAGCGATGAATTGTATGCCGGCACAGGTGACGGACACGAGAAGCGCAAGAGTCGCGATGATTACGATGCAGAGGAAGGAGATGCGAAGAGACAAGAGACACAGGAGGGCGAGAAGAGCGGAGCGAAGAAGCCTGGCAGGAAACCTCTGACCAATGAACCAACAACCGTGTGTCGACACATCCAGTCATTGTAACTCTTGTTCTCATGCTGACCACACATCTAGAAACGCAAAGCCCAAAACAGAGCCGCACAACGAGCTTTCCGCGAGCGCAAGGAGCAGCATCTCAAGGATCTCGAAACCAAGGTCACTGAGCTCTCCAAGGCACAGGAGGCCGATAAACACGAGAACGGATTGTTGAAGGCCCAAGTCGAGCGTCTGACGACTGAGCTTCGTGAATACAGGAAACGACTCTCGTCCACCGGCGCCGTGGGCCGATCACCGCCTCTGTCTGCCCTGAATTCACAGCAAAGGAGTGCCAGTGGTTCGTCGTATAGTGGTGGCAACTTCAACTTTGACTTTCCCAAATTTGGCGGACTTCCTGGAAGTCAAGCTTTCGGATCGAATGGTCTCAGTCCTCTCATCAAGCAGGACAGCACATCGCCTCCAGCACCTCAAGCACCAACGAGGTCGAGCAACAGCCGGAGCCCGAACGAAAACGACCTCGTCACTCCCAACACGAATAGTCCGTCACAGTACGCCAACAGCAACACGCCCTACGCGCCGTATAGCACAAACAACAACATGCACGGCTTCGCCAGCACTCTGCCTCAGATGACCGGCGGCAGCGATCCTTTTGGTGACCTGTTCAGCCCGAGTATCTTGAAAAATGCGAACAACCAAGACTACTTCAAGAACAGTCAACCGACAGCGACACAGCCTGCCCCTTCAACAAATTACAACCTCGACAACGGTGGTGACAGCACTGCCGGCCTCAACAGAGTATTTCAGTTCAACAGTGGGAGCAATGCTAGTGACACAACCTCCCCCAGTGCGAGCTCTCAAAGCCAATGGAACATGAACGGAACTGGAAACAGCTCCTGCGGTACCTCCCCCGAGCCCTCTCACAACAGCCCAGCGAACAAGGACAACCAAGCAGACTCTTTCTCGCAAAAGCAGCACCAGGACAACACCAACTTTGCCAACTTCAACACCAATTCTCAACAAAGCGGCATGAACTCTATAGACTACAACGTCCCGTCACTCGGCAGTTTCGATCCCGTTCTCTTCGGCGACTACAGGGAAAGCAACAACGCCATTGTCGGAGGCGGAGACTTTACCGGCGGTTTCTTCGACGATGCGCTGAACTCTGCGCCATTCGACTTTGCGTCGCCGAGCAACCTGTTCGGCATTCTGCAGTCACCGCAGCAAAGCAACGCAAATCTGAATGTGAACGATCGCACACCGAAAGAAACCGCACCTAGCGCTGCTCTCATGGCGGAGATTGAAAAGGCACGAGATGGCGGCGACGACGACTATGGCCTGCCTCCGCAGCAGCAAGCCGCACCGCCAAAGAGCAGCGGTCAATTGATCAGCTGCAACAACATCTGGTCCGTCACGATCTCGATCTTCACACTCTCCGACACGGCACTAACAAAATCACAGGAACCAACTCCAGTCCAACCCCGACTTCCAATCCGGCAAATTCGACCTCGAAGGCTTGTGCTCCGAACTCCGCACCAAAGCCAAGTGCTCCGAGTCGGGCGTCATGGTCGACAAGGAGCACGTGGAGCAGGCATTGCGGAAGTTGGGCAAGAAGGATGAGACGGGCGTGCCGTATGCGCCGGAAGGCTTGGTGTTTGAAAGCGAGAGTTGGTGAGTCTGTCTGCTGATGGTTCTTTCGTTCGTCGATGGTGAAATGCTAACGTCGGAATCAGGGACAAGGCGTACAAGCAGTTTGGCGGTGGGCACTAAGGAAACAGGTGTGTTTGGCTGGGCTTGGAAAGTCCCAAAGGTTCCATTCGGCGGTTTTTTTTAAATAAAAAAAACGAATCTGGGAGGCAACTGCGACGACGAAAGAGGTCACGATTCGACAAGAGTGTTTTTTTTAGAGATGGGCTCTTGTAAAGCTGCGGCGTACTTTTGGTCTGCTCGATGGGTTTTCAGCTGAGACTTCTGGCTCGATGATCGATCCACGCCGCACAAACGAAAAAGGACGGCGTTATAGAGAGATGAGCGATGAGGAATGAATGACACACACTCAAGAATTTGAACTTGTACCTTGCTGTTTGTCTGGCTCAGAGGCCCGTTGGAGTTTCACACACGTCCTGTGCTGTCCCAGGATCAAATGAACCAGCAATCTTGATGTTCTTTCATAGACCCATTTTCAAACATCGAACAATATACGCTAATACATACATGTTTCAACCTTTTCTTGAATTTCCCCGATAAAGCCCTTCCCATGCATACCAATGAATGATCCCTCCCGCCAATCGATACACCAAGCAAGCACCTATCCTCCCGACTCGCCTTCTGCTCCCAGCCTCCACAATCCCACCGCCTCGCTCAAACGGAACCCGTGGACTCGCCGCCTGGTCATCTGCCGACAAGAAATCGACGCCGAAGGGAAAGAGACAGCAAAGGAATCGCGCGCGCTATGCAAATCAAAGCCTCTCCATTAACTTTTCTCGAGCCCGAATTCTCGTTTGCGAGATGTCATCATTACCCGCGTACATTCGTTCGATCTTCACAGTCGAAGACCATTCAGAGAAACATCCGGCTGCAAATATGTGTTTTCGTGTCTTGACGTGTTTTTTTTTGTAGGAATGATGGATGCGCAGACGGTGGTGGTGACAATTGTGGTGGTACAGTACATTAGATGGTAGGAGAAGGAGTGAGAGTTCGAAAGGTTCGTCATGACTGGACGGGGGGTGGCAACGGGAGAGAATATCGATCAGAGGCAGAGGAGACCAGCAGGATGGATAGAGACAGTCTCTTAAGCCTGCGCACCGCCTCTAGCAGCGCCGCCGCGACCCGGAGCGAAGTTGCCGCGGCCACCGCTACCACCACGAGGAGCGCCGTTGCCGCGAGGGAAGTTGCCTCCACGAGGAGCGTTCTGACCGCCAGAGCCGCCGCGGCCGTTTCCGCGTCCGCCCTGGTATTGGCCGCGAGGGACGTAGGGAGTGGAGCCGGGGCGCATGCGGCGCTCTTCGACGTAGAGCGTCTCGCCACCAAGCTCGAAGGGAGTGGCGGTGGCTTTGTTGTAGCCTTCAGCAGTCTTGAAGTCGACGAATGCACAGTTCTGCGGTTTCATATTAGCATACATTTACGGTGTGCATCGAAGGACCATGGAGTGCATACCTTTTGGCGGGCGATGTCGAGGTAGAGGATCTCGCCAAACTTCTGGAGGATCGACCTCAGCTCCTCGGCGTTGACATTATCCTGGACATTCTTAATGTAACCACGGTGCTGAGGCTGGTCCTGCTGGGGTGCGTTGACCTGACGAGATTGCTGACGGTTGTGGCCAACGGCAGTCCACTCGTCCTGGGAGTCAGAGCCGGATGCATCCTGGCGTTGAGCGGGAGTAGACTGTGCGGCGGGCGCAGCGGGTGCGGACGGAGTAGTGGTGGCGGACGAAGACGAGGCAGGCGTGGCGACCTTTGCGGCAGCCGGGGCCGCACGTGGAGTCGCGGCAGGAGCGGCGGCGGGGGTAGGAGCGGCTGGCATAGCGACACTGGACCGAGCGCTCGCGAGCTGAGCCCACGTCTTAGGTGCAGCTGGCGCGGCGGGCTTCTGTGCTTGAGCAGGCTGCGCTGGGGCAGCCTTCTTCGGCGACATGGCAGGCGTTGGTTCGGGGTCCTTTGGCGTCTCCTGCTCGACCTTCTCCTCGACCGCGGCAGGTTTGACAGCCTCAGCGACAGGCTCTTCCTTGACCTCTTCGACGGGCGCGGAAGTCTCCTGGACAGCCTTGGTCTCCTCCTCGCCCACGTGATTGCCATTGACCTTTGGAGCTTCCTCGGCAGACTTAATGGCCTTCTCCTCCAACTCCTTGTCGACCCTCTTGGCAGCTTGCTCAATCACAGCTGGTTCGGCGGAGCTGATGAGAGTCTTGAGCTCTGCTTCCGCTTGCTGTGACTCGCGCTTCGACTCGCTCTTCTCGGTGCCTGACACCTGCTGAACCTCCTCAACAGGCGCAGCAGCCTCGACCTCAGCCTCATCCTCTTCCTCGACCAGGTACCGGAAGATGTCGTTCAGCACAAAGTAGCCATTCGTCTGAGTTGCGAGGACGAATGTCTGGGTGAACTTCTTGTGTGGCTGCGATCGGTTGGAGATCTCGCCAATGACCTGAATGACGATGTGCGAGTCGGACGCTTGAGAGTCGACATTGGTGACGCGCACCTTGCAGTCGTGGAAGTCGAGCTCCTTGATCTTGTCGTTGATGGCGCGCTGTCCCACACACACTGCTACCTTGTCCGTCTCTTGACCCGAAACGAACTGCGAGCGCTTGTTGTAGAAGAGGTAGAGCTTCTCGGGACTCCGGCTGAGGGTGGTGTAGTACTGCTCGACAAAGTACCAGCCAACCTCGTCCTTGGAGATTTCGGGTTGCGAAGGGGCGGAAGAGTTCGCAAGCGTCGTCGAGGTGGATTGCTGAGAGGTAGCGTTGTTGGCAGCGTAGGCGTAGGCATTCTGCTCGTAGCTTTGGTGCGCGTAGCCCGTACCATTGGGGAGGCCGGCGTGTTCAGTTGCCATGGTGGTGGATGAGGGATTATCGAGGCGGCGAGTTGGTCGAGTGAGGCAGAACGATGCGGAGTTGGCGAAGTCTGCGAGAGAGAGAGAGAGTGTGTGTGTGTGTATGGATGTATCAGATGCGAACTCCGGGTAATGGTACGTCAATACCAACGGCTCGTGGTGGATGAATTCTTTCGCACGTGCGATGCAGATATGTGTGTCGACACTCGGAAGGTCGGCGGGAGAAAAGTGCGGAAGTCGCGTGGAAGCTTGTGCCTGTCGTGTGCGGTGGAGCGAAGGCGAGATTAAAGAGGGTGGGAACCGAATTGGGGTGGAGCGGTGCGGTGAGATGAAGTCGAGATGGTCGAAGTGAACAAGAAGTATCTCGAGGGATGAAATGGGGTCGGATAGATGCAAAGCGTGCGTGCATTGCAAAGTGGATGACTGACTGCCGATGGGATGGCAGTGGGCCGCTTCTCGGCGGCGCTAGTTCTAGTTCTACCCTGGTGCCATGTGCGCCAAAACTCGACAAGTTGCATGGGACAAAATTTTGTACGGGATGCTGTAACGCGGTTCGTGCTATGAAGGGTATCTCGCTAATCGCTGTGATTATATGTGCTATGTTCTGTTCAACGCCTTGCAACGCCGTGGACGCCTTCTCCTCGTTCTTCCCCAATCTTCTCGTGCGCTCCTGGACTCCGCATCTCATTGATAGATCCCATCGCTGTCGAGGGGGCCTGCTCTTCCCGAAGCACGAAGCTGTGCGTAGGCGCATGCAGTCCTAGGCATACAGCATGCAGTCCTAAGCATACAGCATGCTCAACGCCAATCTTTGGCATGGCAGAGCGTCGAGACGGCCCATGGCCTCAGACCCATCGCTTCGGACGCTCGGCCTCTCGACCCATTGAACTCCTTGACGTCTAGAACTTCCACCGAGGAGTCTTGAGCCGTTCCTCGCCGACCTATACCACGACTGCGGTCGATAAAGCCGGCCGTATTTTGCCTGACACCATGTTGTCGTCGAGTCATCAAGCGATCGCCCGCTGCTTCTTGTAAGGATAATCCTCCGTGTTATCATGCATGCTGTCCTAGTCAGTTTCTTGCCATCCAATCGATCTCTCTGTACCATTGACTCACATGAACTCCTCAAACGAAATCCCTCTCAGTCTCTCCGTTCCGTTCTTCGATTCATCAATGATCTGCGGCGCGAAAGACACGGCACTCCAAGATCGCATGAGCTTCCGCCAATAACAAGCCGTAGCAGCAGGTGTAGTATACCGATCTCTGAACAGCTCTTTCGTCCGGTCCGCGAGCTGCTGCGCCTCTTCGACATGCTCGTTGTAGTACATGATCTTCTCTTCCAGATCGGACCAATCCGGCTTTACTCTCACGGTAGTGCCCGGCGTGTCGAGCAGGTGATAGTAATGCGCTATCCACTCCGGTTCGTGCATCAGCACCAACGAGTCGCACATCAGAATGAGGGTCATGCGTGCCGACCATGCGCGGCCCTCGGTGTTGAGCACGTAACGATACTTGCAGAATTCGTCCATAGGAATCACACTGCCCTTCTTCTCCCAATCCATCGCTGCCACATCGGCCCACGGCTTTCCGGCTGTCGCGTCCAGGAGTGGCTTCCTGATCTTCTTGTTCGTCCACTCGACGCCTCGCCATACGACCTTGGGAATCTTGTCCTTGAGGGGTGCATCGTGCTTCCGGGCCCTGGTCTGCATGAGGCGGAAATCCTCGGCCGAGGAGGGAACGCCGAAGAAGTGGAAGTCGGGGATGAGCCAGATGCCGTCGTGGAATCTATTCTTGCTGTTCTTGTTGAAAGACCATAACGCGAAAGATGGATCTCTGTTGAGGATGGGAATGTCGTCGACAATGATGGTGAACTCCATGTCTGGCAAGGGCTCGTTGGCTGTTTCGGCGGCTGTGATGGAACGGAAGATTTGCTGTACAACGGCGCCGATGCGTTGTCGGAAGTCTTTCCGGTGAAGCCCTCTTGTTTCGATAATTCGAAGTTGCTGGTCGTGGATGAGGATGCGAACGCCGCCATCGTTTCCATGCGGGATCCTGATGTTACTGCTTTCGATCTCCTTATCTTTCCAGTGTTCCATAACGACATCCAGCGGGTGATAGAGCTCTGGAAAGGCAGCGTCGCACTGCTGGTCCGTCAAGCCGTGGTTGTTGCGATCCCGGGACGGATCAAAGTTCCATGGCCTTTCATGGCTCGGCGAGCTTGTCTCGAGGTCGGTGCTGGCAAAGGACGGGATTTTTGAGTCTTTCTGGCTGGCGTTGGAATGCTTCAATCTCATCGACGGTGCTCGGTCACCGAGTTGTTGTACGAGCACGCATAGCAGCAGTAAACCACTTATGAGCTTCCAAAGCAGTGGTTGCATTGCAGTTGACCACATCGGGCGCGAGGACTGGAAAGCCATCGGAGAGTCGTTGTTCCAAGACATCGTGTTTCAACTGACAGGAAACGTTAGAGAATCAGAGATGAAGTGAGTGACGTCCCGCAAGCAGGTCCGAGTTGTTTGCTGCGGAACGGGCAGGGTAGTGCAACAGCTCCTGCATGGATCAAGCAAACACAAGAAAGGCAGGTGAGACGCGCGTCAAAAGAAACGAAAGAAGGCACGAATTGCCAGAGATGTTATTTGGTAAAAGGAGACATGAAAAGCGACGTACTGTGCATTGGCGGTCAACTATCCCTTTCTCTCAGTTGGTGCGCGTATTGTCGCTCCAGGCGCGCGCCACAAGCGGTACATATCGACACCATGGCCACAAAAGTGAAAGATGAACATGTCGCCTTGACTCGATGGACGCAGTCAGGATATCGCTGCATCGCTTCTAGGGTTCCCCATCCAGTCGAATCCTCATTGGCATGCTCAAGCATGTTGCCAGCGGTGTCCTGTTATCTCTCAAGCCTCAACATTTGTGCACGTGTTATTTCAAGAACGAGGGAAAAGGGCGAGGCGTACACTAGCTCATACTGACTTTTCTGTAATTTGGACGCTACGGCTGCACTGATACGGGACGCAGATGGCTGAACACTGTAAGCGAGGGCCAGGAATTTGACGACGGCCTTGCTGTCTGGTGTGATTGTTCTGTCTGTCGAGTCGCGATGTGTTACATCTCGGTGTGCTACATTGTGCGACTGGAGGAAGTGTCAATAGAGTTTGTAGTCGCAGCTTTGGTAGATCTCCGGATCGACCAACAAGCAATCAAATTCTGGGGCTGAAGCGGCGGGGCTAGGGACAGCCATGAATCTCATCTACGGACAGCCATGGACGTTACTTGGTGTTATACACAGTATTCGTTACCAACGATAATAGTATTTAGTTGTTTATGTAACTGCACGCACGAACGCCCCTAGCTCTGCCCGCAAAATTGGCTGTAGAGAACGTTGCAATATTACTTTTTGAAGCCTTAGTCTCTCGTCTATAACGAAGTATACAATCCCGTAGTGCTTAGTCTCTCGCACTTATATAACGCCGTAATAAAAGCAGTAAATTACACCTAAAAAGCATCCTAAACGCCTCGTCTATATCGAAGAAGGAGGACTCTCTCTACGAGCCTAATAGCTAGTCGTCCTAGTCGAGGTTAACGCGGTTATTAGTTACCTCGCCGGTAATCGCGTTCTAGGAGTTAAGTAGGTGCTACGTTACAGACGCGCCGCCCTAGATCTACTCGAGCGAGGCACGAAGCATCGCCCGTACTTCGCGTACTATCTTCTATATATTGTTAGCTATCTTCGTTTAAAACGAAGCTAGCTATATATACCGAGATCCGTCCTTAATTCTGGGTCTAAGTCCAGGTACGCTATAGAATCGCCTAGTACTCCACTATCGCATCCTTCTATAGACAGCTATACGGCATAGTATCGGCGCGATCGAGGCCGATAGGGATGTTAGCACCTATTAGTATAGGCGAGTTCGAAGTCTAGTAGCCGTAACACTTCGGCACGCCGCGATTTCCACGCTAGCTACGAGCGCTGTACTATATTAGCTACGGCTCGTTTTAAACGAGCACGTTTTAAACGTACCGTAGGAAGCCTTCGACACCTAGGCCGATAGGCTAAGGACTAGCATCCGGACCCTAGCGACGAGCGTAGAGTTAGAGTATGTTACGCTCGACTAGGTTAAGGGTAGGCTATTGCCTATTAATTTCCGCGATCTAGCGGTTCTCTTAGGTAGGGCGGTTAGCGTTAGTAGGTAGGCCGTTA
>JALRMM010000660.1:0-14035 GCA_026122155.1 Zymoseptoria crescenta
TACTACTACTACTACTACTACTACTACTACTACTACTACTACTACTACTACTACTACTACTACTACTACTACTACTACTACTACTACTACTACCGTCCCTACTACCGTCCCTACTATTACTATCTACGCTACTATCCTTACTATACTATAGGCTTATATTAATATAAATTACCTTCGAGACGAAATCGAGCTTCTTCTTAGAGTCTCTAAATAGAAGTAGAGCGCTATACTATAATAGCTAAGAGACAAGAAGGACGTTCCTATAAGTAAGCGAACGTTCCGTAATAAGCTCTATAAATAGGGACTATTAAGGTAACCGAAACTATATTAAAATAAGGGATTTTAAGCACTACTACGTATAAGGATTAAGGAGCTCTTCTAGCTATAAGACTCGAAGGATAAGACGCTCTTATAATATCTAAAGAAGGACGGGTTTAAGCTATTATTAAGGTAATTACGAACTATCTAAAAGGAGCTAGGGTTACATCGAAGGATAGTAACTACTAACTAGCTAACGTACGACACGATTATATAGATAGTATTAGAAGGGACGATCGTAGCTAGTATACTAGATAACTATAGATATCGGCGGTTAGTAAGGTAATTATAAAGGGAATATTATCTTATTAGAAGGTCTATCTATATACTCGTAACCTATAGCTATCCGCGCGTATACTAATACCTCCTCGCTTATAGGAACTATATTTAGTTATAGCATTTCGTAGAGCCTTTATCCTATAGCCTATATAGTACGCTAAACTAGCCGCCGTAAGCTAGTCCCTCGTAGTTGTCCGAAGGCTAAGGGTCCTAACTATATATAGTCTATTAATACGTATTATAAGTTCGAGACCTTTAGTATCTACTTCTACGCCTATATCGATATATATATACGGAAGATTATATAGGTATACGTAGGCACTATAGCTAAGATAGTATTCTAGGTTAGTAAGTAGTACCTAGATATAGTCCGAGGACTTAGCTTTATACTATAGGTAGGCTCGTAACTAAACGCCCTATACTTATAGCTCTACTAATTACGTCTAGATTATACGGTCGGATTATAGCGTAGAGACTCTAATAATAGCTAATATATACCTATACTACTAAGAACTCTAAGAGGGTACTTATATTAAGTTCTACGATACTTTCTAGTATATAACGAGTAAGTAGAATTAAACGATCGAGCGGTTTTAGGGCCTTAGTATAGTAGGAGGGTAGAATCGATAGCGTAATTACTTTAACCGGCTCCGTAATAACGACCTCTATAGTAAGGATAGTAGGACTAACTATATAGCGATCCTTAATATCTACGTACTAATCCTTTAATTTATAGTCTAGTTGTTTATCGAGAGCTATAATAACAACGCTATCCGTAAGTAGGACATCGAAGGACACTTAGATAAGATCTAAGTAGAGCTTAATAAAGACCGTTACGAAGCTAATATTACGTTACGAAAAAAAAAATCCAGAATCCTTGGAAATTGCGAGGTGCTCCCGAGGGTAGCGATATGCCTGAGTACCGCTCGAGTAGGTACCGAGCACCGCGCGAGTAATAGCGAGCATAGCAAGGTCGCGAATATATTAAGTACTTTGCGAGTGTTATACAAGTGCCTCCCGAGTATTATACTCGATATGCGTTAATTGTAGTATCTACTTAAATCTTAGTTAGAATGCCAGTTACTACGGCTCGCATCGTAACCTAGTAAGCACTAGCAGTTTATGTCCAGTACGGTAGAAACGAAATGCAGTCTGTTTAGAAGCAGCCGAGTGCCGTAGCCGTGTTCGTTTGCTATTAAGGCTATCCAGTTATTGCTAACTAAGAGCAATCTATGTTGCCTTTATAAATTATCCTCCTCTAAGTGCTAACCGCACGCGTTCCATTAAGCTAGTTCTATACGACGTCTAGTAGACGCGGCTACGATGGGCCCTCCGCGAGGTCGTCGTTATTATCCTTATTATTCTTCTCGTCCTCGGTCTCTTTGTCTCTACTCTTATTATCGTCGGAGGAGTCCGAACCAAACTTAGAACTAGACTTAGAATCGGAACCGTTACTATTATTATCGCTGCCGCCGCCGTCTCCGCCGTCTCCTCTAGTCGCCTCCTCGTTGTCCGAGCCGTTGCTACTATCTTTAGTATCTCCTCCGTGTTCTTCTTCTCTACCGCCCCTACTATCGTCGTTGTTATCGCCGGCATCGCTACTAGCATCGGACGTGTCGCTGTTCCCGGGAACCCTATAGCCGTCCGGCACGACTAGGAGCTCTTCGGTAGCTAGCATATAGTTAGTATTCGCTTAGTTCCAAGTGCTATACAACTCGGCATCCGAGACTTACTAGTTACTATACGCTGTTCTACTAGTAGGTTTATAGTTAGTCGACTAGAGATCTTATATATTATAGTGCGGGGTGTATAGTTTTATGTCGTATTAGGAGAGGAATGCGCCGGACGGTAATAATGTTAATAATGTTAGTAATGTTTGCAAGCAGTTAATAATATTCGATATTAAGTCGAAAGAGAGCGCGTAAACGCCTTTAAGCGATAAACGCGCACTAGATTACGCGATTCCATGCCTAACTTATACGTTAATAGTAGCTAAAGAGGGTAAATAATGCCTATAGCCGCACGTAACTGCTCGGTAAGAATTAAGTCAGATCCCAATAGCCGCTAAGTGAGTTTTGCCTTACATTATGTCGTCCGCGCTCGTTTTTGACCCTTCTTCGTATAAACTACCGCGTTTTCCTCTCTTATCCGAGCTTTCTTTACTAACGCCTTTTGCTTTACGTCTTTAATCCGCTATGCTCGCCGTTGCTAGGCCTTCCTCGCCTTATCTACCTTCTATTTAGGGTGCTATAGGAAGTTGTAGGTCTCGAAGTCCGTACTATTGTTAATAAACCTTTTACCTTCCGGTACCGTCTCGTCTACCGGTATAGTGTATATACTATAGTGTACGGTTGGCAACGAGTATATCCTACGGCCTTAAAGGGCGCCGTAATGTGCCTCTATCCGCCGTAGTTTAATCTTCGTTATGCCGTGCATTCTATTAGGTAGCCCGTCCTTATTCGTAGTATCGAAGAGCTCCACGAACGCGCCTCGGTAGACTGGACTCTTGTACTACTTCCTCGCCTCGCCGCTATTTACCGCCGTTGCTAAATCTACGCCTAGACGAATCGGAGTACGCGTATTATCGCGGACCGAGACGACATATCTTAACCGAGCCGGTAGTCTACTAGCGAATAGCACCGTAACCGGTGCTTCGTTATCGACCCTATACTCCTATACCTACAAGAAGTCGTACCTCTCGTTGCCCTTAATGCCCTACTAGTCTCCTATGCACCGTACTAAGTCCTTATATAGGGCCTTAGTGTCGGTAGCATCCTTCCCGCTTCTCTTCTAGCACGTTAAGCTTTCGTGGAATTGGATTATTAACTCGTCCATAAAATCGTTATTTAGCTCGATCCTATCGGGGTCCTCGTCGTCTCTACTTCCCTTCCTCGATTCGCGTACGAAGACCGCTAACGCGCGTCGGAAGTCCTTCGCTATAACTATATTAAGTCGCTCTAGTACTAGACTAGCTTTCGTCCACGTTATGTCGCCGCGTTGTCGCTTAACCCTCCGGCCTCCCTACTTAAACATTGCCTCTAGTAGACACGGCGGACCTAGAGTTGTTACCTAATCTAGCATCTCCCTCCGCTCTACCCTAGTAGGTTTGCGGGCTAAGTACCCTATGTCGAATGTAGCCTATATATTTAGCATCCGCTTATTCGCGTCTATAACTTAATCTTCCTACCCTTCCTTCTTATTAGTTAGTATAAATGGGTCCACAACCTTGTCGACGTGCTTATACTCGAAATAACCCGTCTCTAGGTCTAGTAGATTTCCGAATCGGACTATTATCTCGGTATAGTAAACTATTGCGTGGAACTTGGGGAAGTTGAAGTTGCCCTCTTCTCCGCGTTTAGCCTATCCCTTTGTCTGTTTATACGGCCGGAAGCACTCCTTATATTAGTTTATGCGGAAAAGAGCTAGCTGGAGGTAGCGAACCGTGTCTATGTCGTAACTATAATACATCGCGATAGTAATGAAGTCTACTATCGCCCGTAAGAACTATATAGCCTCCTTTACGTAAATTTCCTCTAGTAGAGGTATAAAGACCGGTAACATAGTGCGTAGTAGGCTCTTCTATACCTGTCCTATCTATTGCTTTACCCCGGACAATTAAGGAAACTGGCGAAGACCGGTGTGCTCTAGGACTATAGCGAACCGCTTGTCGATAATATCGACTACGATCGCCTCCTTAGCCTTCTACGAGGTTACCCGCTCTCTACGGGCTATATACTTATCCCGCGCCTTCTTATATCGCTTCGTCGTACGGAGAGGCATTTCCGTTACTAGTATATTCGTTATCCACTTTAGGACGTGTATTAGCACGCCCTTAAGTAGTTAGTATAGGATGTCTACTATTAGCGACTCGTGTACGTTCATACTAGTATGCCTCTAAGTAAAGCACGCAACGTTGTGGACGTCCTATAGGCCTATCTTACTGCTACGGCTTCCCGCCTCCCGCTAGTCGCATATCTAACCCGTTATGTACTATACGGTGCGCGGCTCGGCGTAGACCTCCAGATCCTTGCGCTCGTTAGGATGTACCCGACATAGTGGGTAATGTCGCTACGAATTCACACTAGTAACCTTAACCTACTTAGCATAGTCCAACGCTATAACCGCGATCCGAGGAAAGCACTGCCGAGTTAGACTATTAGCGTATCGGATGTCGATCCCTTCCCCTTCGCCAAGTTCTCGTAATAGATCGAGTATCTTATTTATACTATAGTAGTATAGTTGCGTCTATTCGTCCGCCGTACTATCCTTCGCTAATAGTAGTATACCTATAAGGAGTGTACCTAGCCGCTCGTTAGAGTTTCTAGCATCGGCCGCGAGGTTTCCGATAGATAGGTAGAGCGGGTACGCTTTTAGATCGCCTTAGTAATTCGTAACCTACGTCTCGTCGGTTAATAGGATAATCGGCACTACCGTCGCGCCCTCGACTATTCTCTTCTATATATCCCACTACTAGTCTACTAACGCTATGTCTATATAGCGCCGCCTCGGCTCGTTCTCGTCGTTATCCTTAGTAAAGATACGCTTCGGTGCGTACGTAAGGTCGTCGTAGAAACCTTCGTAGCCGAGAAGGAATCGTAACACTAGTAGGGGGTCTAGGTGCCGTACGGTGTATGTTGCTACCCCGCTCGCAAGGCGGTCTATTAGCATTGTAAAAACTGCCTTTCTCCACTTCCCTACCCGCCGTAAAAGATCTATACCTATATAGCGCATTCGATTCGATAGTTCCCTAGTAGACTTCTAGCTAATAATGCTACGTAGTGGTTCTGAGCGCGGATTCTTTAGTAGGCGCGTAATAGCGCTATTGGATATCTTCTCCTTCTTAACCTAGTAGGCGAAACACATATCGAAGTCGGATACGAACGTAGGCTTAGAGGCGGCGCCTCTCGTCTTATACTCGCTATATACCGTTTAGCACCTACGGCGCACGTCGACAACATTTTATACTTACCTCGGGCGCCTAACCCCGGCTAACATTCTCTCGACCTCTTCGAATGTCTTCGTCTCGGTGCTACTTATACTATATATCGACCGTAGTCGCCCTATAGTCGAACCGCTATTACGACTATAGATCCCGCCGCTCTCCTACGTCTTCTTCTACTTATCTATGCCGATTTAAGTGTCTACGCTCGCGGTGTTAATCCTATCGTTACTATCGAGCCGGTATAAATATCCGCGTATGTCTTCGAAGATAGCGGAGGTTATGTTATATACTCCTTAATCGCCCGGCATAGCGTAAGCATAAACGTCTTCCTAGAGAGTTATATCCTCTAGTCTAATCGCTACCGTAGACTCGTGTTTATTACCCGTTCTAGCCGGCTACGGAGTGTTCCCGTTATTATTACCGTCTTTTAATTAAGAAGCGTCCTCGTCCGCGGTGCCCTATATACTATTATCCGGGTATGCATATAATTTGGTAAACTACGCGGTATCGCGTCGGTCTTAACCTCCCCTTTATTATTGCCGTTCAATCGCGGCGAGTCGCCTCTTATATTTGTACGCGTATCTCTATAGCCCCGACACCGTCGCGTACTCTCGACTATAGTGCCTACACCGTTGGCGGGTCTTAGACATCGTAATTCGTAGTAGTTGTCCCGCGTTGCTTATCTATAACGCCGGTTAGAGTTAAAAGTTACGTAAACAGTTAACTTAGATCTTAATAGCGACCGAATGCGAGTACTCTCAAATAGCTAACCCTCGGCTTAAGCAGTCGTATATCTCCCGTCGTAGTAATAAGGTTTCGACTATGTCGTCTACATTCTCGGTAACTATCTAACGAAGCTATGCTAGCTGCACTTATGTTATATTTTACGAGCCCACACGCTTATCCAACTCTTCGTTTTCGCTACTACTATACTAGACCCCTCCTATAACCCCGTGCTTACTCCGTCGACTACTTTACCCTTCTCCGTTAAAGCCTTCTTCGCGGTTGCCTCCACCGGTGCCTAATAGGTGGCTAGTCTATCTCGGACGGTCTTAATTACCTTAGCGGTAGTCGGGTTGTCTATAGCTATGTTGTGCTAAATGCTATTATTAAGGGCCGACGGTAGTAAAGCCCGGAACGAAGCGCGCATCGTAAAAGCTCCTATACCTTTAAGTCCTGCTTCTTTAACTATCGCTCCAATCCTGCTCGACTCTTGCTCGATCTCCAGCTATTTACGGAACTCGATAGACGATATATCGGCCGTCGCCCTTAAGAGATAAGCGCTAACGCCCTATACGGTAATTATAATTACTCCGACTACGGTAGGGAGCACTAAGGTCTCGATGTATTTCGGCTTCGCCGCTATACGGCTCTAGCCGTACTCGTATAGCCCACGCTCCGCGACCTTAATTAGCAGTTCTAAGCAGCTAGTCTTCTATAGAATAACGAACAACGTATAGATATGCTCTTTAACCGTATGCTAGTATAGGACTACTAGCACTACGCGCGACGCCGGTCGAAGAATGCGGGCGAAGAAGCTCGCTAATAAGGTGAACTTAGTAATCGGTAGTAGAGGAATCGGTGCTATATAGCCGGATACGAAGGCTAGCCGAGGGTAGTGTTGTTTATAGCGAGCCCCCTTCTCGTAGAAGTCGGACATGCGAATTACCGTGAGTTTGTCTATTCCCTACTTTATAACTTTGGCCGCCTCTTTATTTACTATCTTGCTAATCTCGAGTATCTCGGGGTATACTCTCTAGAACCTAAGTGTCGCGCCTCTAGTAATGTCCACTAGCTTCTCGTAGATTATAACCCTAATCTCGGGTAGCAAGTCCATAAACCTAAACCTCCTATCTTCGTTAATAGCGCGGAGCTTCTTAACGCATCCTATATAAGTACTCGGTGCCGTAACGCGTACCGGCCGTATCTTAGCTTCGACGAACTTCCTAAGTTCAGTATAGGTGCATATACTATAGTTAACTTCGATATTCGCATCGACTCGAGTATAGACGAATGCTATAATTAGGCTAGTGCGTGTAGGTTAGAGGTAGCAGCAGTATAGAAAATTAGTGTTGGTGCTCTATATTAGCGAAGTGAGGGCCGATAGCTACTATTACTTACGGGTATGCAAACGGAAACAGCATCGAGTGAATAGCAGCGGTCGTGTTAATAAGTAGACGAAGCGGTGCAGTTTAGTAGAGGGTAGATATTATCGACTTAGATCTTACTAAGCTGGAAGCCGGTAACTAAAGTGCACTATCCTAATTAGTTATAGTCTAGTCGCGAAACTCTTACGAGACCTCACGCTCTAAGAACCTTACGTGCTACTATATTTAATATGCCGAATATATATACCTCCACGCCCCTATAGTATTCCAGCGATAGTAGTAAGTCTCTACTAGACTGGTATTCGACTCCCGGATTATCTATTCGGGAACGTAAGATAGTATAGGTCCGGCCGTTAAGCCTCGGGCGATCGACACCTACTTCTATATACCTTATAGCTACCGAATAGGTTATATACGAAGGCATTAGGCGCCGAATCCCCTTCGTGTTAGGCAGTTCCGTAACACCTCCTATATCGTCCGCTGGGCGTATATAACATCCGCCCGTTCCCTAAAGTCTTTAGGTCGATTCGAGTAGTCCAATCGCTAGCCCGACTACCTCTTCGCCTTCGCTATCGAGCTAAGTAGTAAATAAGAAACGTAAGGTCCGCATCTATATTACTAGTATCCGTTAACTAAGTCTAACAACCGGTACTAGCGTCGTTACTATCGCAAATTCAAGAGATATCCCGAGGTACCCGATAGTAAGTCGCTAACCTTACGGGGAGAATAATAGCGAAGACTTCGACGACTATATTCCCTAAGGCGACAGATACTACTACCCTTCCTACGGCCGCCGACGGTAGAGAGTCTATTAGAGCGGGTGGAAGAGTTAGAGTACTAGTTATAATAGGTAATATAGCGGTTAGAGGAAGTCGAAGGCCGCGTACGATGCTAGTAGTTCAACTTCGACGTATATGTGCTCGAAGGATTATGCGACAATGTGCGGAGTTTCGAGATATGTCTTTAATACTAGCTAGGCGGTTATACGAATAACTCCCCGATTACGAGGTAAGAATAAGCTATACCGAGCTCTAGTCGGATTACTACGAACGCTCGAATGTTCGAACCCGCTATCGATAGAGTCGAGCTATCGAATAGGAGTTATATTGTCTTCGACTCGACATATCGGGGATATACATAATTATAGAACTATCGATACTAATGTCCGAAGTTTGACTAGGATCTTAATTACCATCTACTCGAGCATCTAGGACGGTTCGATTCTTTAAACTCTACTATTCCCACTACTAAAATTCCGACTAGGATCTTAGTTAAACCTTACTAGGGCTAATAGGAAGGCTTAATTCCTTAAACTCTACCGTTCCCACTACTAAAATTCCGACTGGGATCTTAGTTAAACCTTACTAGGGCTAATAGGAAGGCTTAATTCCTTAAACTTCGCCGTCCCCACTACCAAAACCCCGACTGGGATCTTAGTTAAACCTTACTCGGGCCGACGGCTAGTATGGATCTCTCGCTTCTTATTACCTATACTACTAAACTAACGGCTATCTAGTAGTGTTTTCGTTACTAGTAATAGTTTTATAGTAGAGTATCTTATTCCACGCTTATTACTGCCCTAGTATTCTATTCTACACTAGTTAATACATTAATAGTCGCTTCTACGCTTATTACCGCACCGGTAGCTTCTTCCGCGCTCGACCCCTTCGGGACTAAACGAAGTCGTTAATCGGTTTCTGGTATAGCACATTAGCTATACACATTCCGGACTACTATCTACTAGCTACCTATAACGTTATCTAGCTTAACGGATTGCTAAGCTGCGAGTTTAAAGAGCTATATCTTACGTTAAGGGATTTGGTTCCGTACTTACTTTAAGGGGGAGCGAGGATTCGGTTAGTAACGGTAGTCGACTTCGTGCTCGCGGGACCCCCAAATCGCTTTACTAGTCCAGTATAAGTATCGCTACTACCGCTAGGATCGGCGAAACATAGTAGACGTAAGGTTGTATATAGATTCTACGAAGTTATAGCGATAGACATAGCGTTTAAGTTGGGAAATCGTGCGGCAAATCCCAGCATCTTAGTAGTCGGGTCTCTAGAGAGAAGGCGGCGATATGCTTAGCCTAGAAGCACCGTGTAGAGCTCTCCTAGTAGGTACTCGGGGTTATTAGGGGTGCCGACATTAAGGACTAGACGGCCGGGCATTTGGAGGGTAATACGAGTATACATAATAGACACTTGCCTACTACCAAGGTACACATATAGTTGTTAAGCCGATTAAGTTGTAAGTTGCTTCGTATATACAATAGCTCGAGATGTCGCATTTGCCCGTATAGGGTACGTAACGTGCTATTAAACTATAGGCCTCTACGACTTCGATGCTGCCTCTACCGTCTTTACTATCTCTTGCAACGCTAGTTTCTTCTCTAACTTATCTAGGTCTACTACCCCGTTCTACACTATAAGCTTTGCCTACTCCTGCTTTCTATGTCGTGTCGCCTGCTATATTCCTAGCGGTAGTTTCTTAGAGGTTATAATAATCCGGTAGACCTCCGTAAACGCCGCCTTCTATATAATACGTAGCCGCGACGATCTGCCGCTAACCTAGGCATCTATAGACGGCGACCAGTTACTATCTACGATAATAATAGTGTCCGCGGGAGGAAGCTTAATGCCAGCCTTAATAGTCGACACGTATATAAGTAATAGGTACGGTTTAGCCGGAACGGTAGGTATAGCACCGGGAAGAGGCGCGGGATTACCTTACCCTTACGTAAAGGAGCCGATACTCTCGTTTCTCTTCCTCTAGTTGTCCTAGCTGGGTATAAGGACACATGCACCCCTGGATATAGTACCCTACTCCTCTATATACTTTACGCACATAGCAAGTATCGTAAAGTTAAAAGGCTAATAGCATACGATAGCGATCTTACGTAGCTATCCGGTCCCTAACGAGACGACCGTTCTCGCCGCTTCGATAATAGCGAATACGGTGCGGACGCTATAGTGTCTCAAGATCTCTAGCATATAGCTCCATATCGCCGAGCCGGTACCGGCTTTTAACATCTTTCTACTATAGTCCTTATTAAGTCCAGGTAGGACCTTACTGGACTCAAGTTTAGGGTTCCTAATAAGTAACCCTTCCTCGTCCTCGATAAGCTAGTCTTTAACTACCGGGTTAAGAATCTCCGCTCGTAGGCCTTTATCGACTCGAGCAAGTCGTATAAGACTCGGAAAGACGTTAAGCATACGGAATAAGTAGCATAGAGACCACTATTTTTTGAGCCCCTTCTAGACTTGGACGTTCTCTACCTCGTCGTTCTTCTCTATCTCGATATAGGCATCGAAACCTATATAAGGAGGTTTGTCTATAGCCCTCGGGCTATCTCTAGTCGCGAAAGGATCCTACTTTAGGTCGGTCTTAAGTTAAACAAGCTATCTCGTACACTAATCCGTTACTATGCGTATTGCGGTGTGTCTCTCGTAGTACGAGGCAGGCATAATAGGCAGCTCCGGCAACTTATTATTAGCGCTATCTTTACGAAGCGCTAATACTTTATTGTATTTCGCGAGCTTGGTCTCGTAGTCTATAGTCTTATCGACGATAACCGCGGAGGCTTTAACGTAGGCATATATACGCTCTTTCAGCTAGTTATAGTTACGTTAGTCGACCTCCTCGTACATTTTGAGCTACGAGGTGTTACGCGGATTCGTTAGTATACTAATTACACCGGAAGCGGAGTCGAAATACATGTCCTTATATACGTACCCGCGGTTACTACCCGTAAGCCTCCGCTTCGCGTAGCAACATCCGCCTAAAGGTATAGTCGTTAAACCCTCGAGCGTTTTAATGTCGTCCTACGGGGTCGCGGATAGTGCTAGGATTAGTGGGTTACTAGTAAGTGCTAATATGTACTTAAGTAGCCGAGTTTCTAGGTTCTTAGCGAGGTAAGACTTATCTAGTATAACGAGAGAGATCTCGCATTTAGGCACTTTAGTATCGTGCATGCTCTTTAGCCTCTTAGGCGTTGTAAGTATAAGCCAACTACCTAGCTAGTTGGGTGTCGACTCGTACGCGTTGCTATCTACATTATCGGCGTATGTAGTCTACGCTAGGAATGTCGCTACTATAGGAGGGTCCTATTGCCACTCGCGAAGGACCTTCGAATCTAACTAGGTAGCGATACACTCGGCCTTAGTCGGTAGATCCTCTACGCGGATCTTCTTATGAAGTTAGTATACCTATTATAGAAGGTCGTCTTTGCCCTTACCCTTCGTATATAGCGCTAGGCTAGCGTTAACGACCTTAAAGCCCGTCGTCTACTTCTTAAGCTAAGTACAAAAGTTTAGCATCGTAACGCCGGGCACGACGGCTATAATCGGGCCCTTATATATAATCGGCTCGTATAGATACGAGAGGCGCTCGGCGTCGAAGAACTAGCCTTCCTACTACGCCGGCTTAGGGCCTATACGTAGAGTACTACGCTACTACTAATCGACCGTACGACTAATAACATTACTACCGAACCGCTACTAGTGTCTAGCATACTCTATCGCAACGACCAGGGAGGTAAACGTCTTTCCTAAGCCTATATCCAGTGCGAGTAAGACGACCGGTTCGCTACGGAATAAGGCTCCGAGGGCAAATATAGCGGTATACGCTTATATAACCGTTATACCGAGACCTATACGTAGTGGAGTATACGGTAGTAATATCGTCGTAGTAGGATTAAGCTCGTTAGGGTCGCAGCTAAAGTAAGCGCATGCTTTCTTCTACACTATACCGTCCTTATCGAAGTGCGTTAGACGTAAGACTAGCTACTATACGGTAGTCGTATCGGCGTCTAGTTAATTCTCCGCGTTTAACTACTTGCCGGTAGACATCTATAGATTCCATTCCAAGCGTATAGGCGTTGGAAAGTTGGCGGTTGCGGCGTTGAATACCGCTATGTCTAACTATAGCAAAACAGTAGAAGCCGTGTCTAGGAATACCTGGGTGCCGCGAACTATGTTTGGCTATAGGCGAGCATCCCTCTCTACTAGAGTCTTATTACCGCTTAGGTCTATAATGTTAACATTGCCCAACTATAAGGGCGCGGGTAGTGCGGGCTCCTAGCGTAGTAGAGGGATAGCGGAGAGGGCATCGATTCCTAACTAAGTCTTAACTTCTAACTAAGTCTTAACTTCTAACTAAGTCTTAACTTCTAACTAAGGTTTGACTTTAGATTAAGGTTCGCGTGGGTTCTCGGGAGCGGACACTATAGACGAGTCCGTAATAATAGGCGTAGTCGGCGTGGGTAGGGGGGTAGCTAGGTCGAGTTAAGTAGACTATACTAGATCTAACTAAGAGTTGGGTAGGGTCGGCGTGTCGTTAACGGATTAGTTCGATAGTAGTAGAAGAGACTGTCTATTAGACGTATATATATCCCGGAGTGTCTCTACGCCGGTTTATAGATAGCGTCGAGTTAAGCCTCGAAGTCGGGGGTTAAGGGGAGACTTAGTAGCAGCATTGTTGCTAAGATAAGTCCTAGTAGAAATGCCGCCGCCCGGTGTAATTGGAGTCGATCCGTTAGGCCGCGTATAGTAATTAAGAGTAGACTATATCGGTATCTCGAAGTTATCGCCGTCGGCGAAGACGTCCATTATTTAATCGTCGTTATCTCCGTTATAGTACCGTAAAGACTTTCTATTGCTCGGGGACCCACTTCTCGGGTGCCCTATATAGAAACGAGACTCGTTCCGCCAAGGACCTTAGCTATAAAGCTCCAACGGCGCTAAAGGAAGCAGCTAAGTAGATATACTCTAAGTAGGAATAGCGGAGGGTTTACGATACTCTAGCGGGAGACGTAGTAAGAGAGCATAATCCCTTACCTTATAAATAAAGAAGTTGACGGCATTGTCCGGAGGAAATCTAATAGTAGCGACTCGGTACTAGATCTCGTATTAGTCGGCGAGGTCGTATTTATCGATAGAGCGGACCTCGCGGTTCTCGTAGATAAAGTAAATCCCTTCGGTGTCCGCGCTATAGTCCCGTATAGGCTTATCCTCGCATTTCAGCTTTATCTACTTAACTAATCTCCCCCACTATACGATATAGGTGCTACCTTCGATGTTAAATAGGGTGTTAAATGTCTTTTGCTAGATCCTACTAACTTTATACGAGGGCGCTATAGTGTCGAAGACAACCTGGGCGAAGAAGATATCGACTTGGTCGCAACTTAACGGCTCCGTAGGCCACTCTAGTATCTCTCGATCTTCCGGATCCGGGATAGTTAAGGGCCGGCTATTAATGTCGATGTTTGAAAGCTTTTTCCGCGCGACTAATGCGTAACCGGACGACGCGCGTCGCTTAATAGCACTACTACCGCCTTCGCGTGGACCTAGAGTCCGACTAATACGAGAACCTATAGCGGGGGTTAAAGGCG
>JALRMM010000661.1:0-14007 GCA_026122155.1 Zymoseptoria crescenta
ATCTAGAAGCCTAGGGAGCAGACCTACGATGCTAGGAAGCTAGAGTGCCTCGGAGTCCTTAAGGCACTAAAGAAACTCAAATCCTACCTATACGGTGTATACTTCCTCCTAGAGGTCGATGCGAATACACTAGTGTACTAGCTGAACAGGGCACCGACCGACCTTCCTAATGCAGTTATAACTAGATAGGTTGCATGGATTCGCCTCTTTAATTTCGAAGTGAAGCACGTCTCCGGAAAAACCCATAGTGCTACTAATGCACTTTTACGCCAACTAAGGACCGCATCCGACGATATAGATAACCTGTATAATAAAGATTATAAGGACATAATCGATGTAGCTCTTTATGCCACCTACGCTAGTAGGGTGGAGGCTAATAAGGCGATACTAGAACTAATCGAGGAGCTGGTTAAAGAGAACGTCGATAGCACCTACTCTGACTTTTATAGGGACGTAGCATACTACTTGCTTACCCTCCGACGGCCGAGTAGTATAAATAAAAATGCCTGGCATACGTTTAAGAAGCGTGTAGCTCGCTACCTCGTCCGAGAACGCTGCCTTTAGTATTAGAAGAGGGTTAGCAAACCCCTCTATCGAGTAATTAACAAGGAAAGTAAGCAGAAGGACATTATCCGTAGGCTACATCGAGATCCTACGTCCGGACATCGGGGACGGGAGGGTACCTACTAGAAGATAGTATGCCGGTACTTCTAGTAAGGGATGTACGACTAAGTGCGATCGTTCGTTAGCAAGTGCCTAGAGTGCCTATATAGAATAGTAGGACCGGCGAGTGTCTCGGAGCTATACCCGCGCTATAATAGCTACGTCGGAGAATCCTAGTATATAGATGTCGTATATGTCGATAGCTTAGGAAGTATCCTTATAGCTCGAGAGGGACTTACCGGCTAGCCGGAAGGGAAGGTTATTAACAAGGGGGCTGGACAAGGAGTCTCCTCCAAATAGTGTACGAAGTTCCTTTTCGAGGATGTCTTCTTACGGACTAGAGTATATCGACGCATCTTCTTTAATAGAGGACCCGAGAACATAGGAGAAGTGCCGGAGCTACTAGCCTAGATAGATACCAACCTTAGCAGAGTTTCTATATATTATCCGGAGGGCAATGGGATCGTTAAAAGGGGTTACCCTAATATACTCGACGTACTTTCGAAATGCATATAGGGGAAGCTTACCGGTTGGAGGAAGTTCTTCTATGTAGCTCTCTAGGCGGATCGAACTACTATCCGGAGATCTACCGGCTACACGCTAGCGAGCCTCTTCTACGCCTTTAATGTAGTCCTACCTATCGAGCTTAGGTACGAGTCCTAGAAGGTTATTAACTAGAAGACAGTTCGAACGACGGAGGAGCTACTCGCCGTACGGGTTAGATAGATACTATGCTTAAAGGAGGAGCTTAATAAGGCGACCGCACACTAGCAAAGGATAAGAGAGGTATAGAAGGGCTACTTTAACGACACGCATAATATTAACTACTCTCCGCTTAAGAAGGGATAGATAGTGCTGCTAAAGAGGGGTAAGCGCAAATCTACGCATAAGAAGCTCTCCTTTAGATAGAAGGGCCCCTTTCGCATCTTCCACTCCAACTACTATACTAGAACGTATCGCATCTCGGAGCTAGACGGATTAGTACTATAGGGTACCTAGTTACGGGACATGCTACGAAAGGTTCCTAAGGAGTATCTGGATAAGATAGAAGACGATGCTTATAAGAAGGATAATTAACCTTAGTAGCTAACTAGTATCGAGGAGACTGGATATAGCCCGACCCCTACCTAGGATAAGCCCCCTAAAGCCCTCCCCTTTTAGCGAGAAGGCGTACTAGAGCCCCTAAGCATTACTAGGCGAGTTCGAGAAGCGTCTATATCCCCTAAAGAGCGACTACAGTACTAGCGACTATAGGCTGCTAGCCCTAGGTATTTGCTAGACTAGCCGGACGTTTGGTCTAGGAAACATTTCCGACTACTAACGACCAATACTATACCCCCGACTGTTTCTAATAGGCAACAGCATTATCCGACAATAGCACCTACGCCTTTTTTTAGGTTAGCAGGGGAGGGAGTTAAAGAAAATTCACGAGCAAATATTACCCTTCCGACAATCGAGGACAATTACGCCGAATTATATGCCGCCTCTAACATTCACAAACACCTACCACAATTACTTGCAAAAACACTATAATTAGCTGCTCCTTAGACAATTAGAAGGAGTTAAAGAAAATTCACGAGCAAATATTACCCTTCTAACAATCGAGGGCAATTATACCGGATTATATGCCGCCTCTAACATTTATAAACACCTACTACAATTACTTACAAAACACTACAATTACTTGCAAAACTCCACAATTAGCTGCTCCTTAGACAATTAGAAGCGCCCTTAACAATTACCGAAAAATTCACGCGCATTACCGGCTAGGCCTATCCCTACCGCTATAAATACCTCTATTTCCGCAATTAGCTCGACAACCTCTACTTCCTTAACACCTATATCTTCTCTCTTCCCTTTCCCCTTTTCTTTACACTATTAACTATTACACAACCTACACGCACACTCCTATACCTTAGTTAATTACCTCCGACTAAGCGTATCGGCGTAACCTACTAATCGAGCGTAACGAGCGCGTAATAACATCCATTACTAGAAGCCCAACGAGCGCGTAATAGCACTTATTACTAGAAGCGCAACGAGCGCACCTATCTACTTAGTAACAAGAACGTCGCCTCGCCGGTATAGTCTACGTACGAAATAGCGGACTAAATTCGGAAGATCGAGAACAGCCTCTAAGCATCTACTACGTTTACGGGTAAGGTACAGCGCGCACTTCGGGCTGTATATAGCTCCAGCAACTCGGATAAGCTATCTAGGCTCGTAAAGGAGCTACCGGAGAAGGATCGATAGTAGATCCTTTTAAGCATTGTTCGGGCATTTAAGTAGGGAATGGAAGGGGTCCAGGAGTTTATTTCGAAGATCTGGGATCTCTATCTCGAGTATAAGACTCCACTACTTCTCGTAGATAGGCAGGAAATTAAGGGGGAGGACAACATGGGCGCCGCTTTCCCGAACTTAAGGAGGGTAGCTACCGTTAGGAAAGAGTCTCGTAATAGGAAGAAGTTAGTGTGGGATACGTATTAAAAGGTCTGGGGCGATGCTATTATAAACAAGAACCCGGAGATTAAGAAACATATCCGGCTATCCGAAAACATAGCTAAGTAGGTCTAGCGCGTAGCGAATACGTATCCTTTATAGACGGGTAGTAAGGAGGGAGACTCTATAGCGCATCTATTATCGTACGAGCTACTCTACCGACACCTTAGAGGCACCTCGTGGGGAGTAAGCCTAGTAAAGGGGGAGTATGTTACGAGGGACTTCATGCTTATAGCCGACAGGAAGTCGGATCGTCTATCGTAAGAGTAGTACGATAAGTTCAAGAGCAAGTTCGGCCTACACTTCGATAGCCGCGGCTAGGTTTTCGACAAGGTAGCTTAGCCTACTACTATAGCCTCCGGCTCCGGTTTAGTAATCTCTAGGGCTACACCGCAAAAGCAGATCGACGTACCTCCCGCTATAAGCACCCGCTCCCGTACTACTAGCTCGAAGCAAGGACCTCCGTCCCCTATTACCCTACCCGACCGCACTACTCCTTTCTCCACTCCTTTCTCTAACACCCTATTAGGATTAGGACAGCCAGTTTCCGGACTAAAGACCCCTACTAGGGACCGACGAAACTTATAGCTAACTACCCCCGGTAGTACTGAACTGGAAGACAGTATCTAGGGAGCTACTTCGCCTACCCGAAAGACCGGTCGAGTACGCTTACTTTCGATTGCTATTAGCGAGTCTTAGCTCGCTACCGGTGTTATTCTAAAGAAGGATGCTCCACGAAAGGACAAGTGCAACTGCGAGCTAGCTAGTCCATAGGTAATTTCTCTAATTAATAGGCTTCGGAACCTAGTAGGTAAGGAGAGGCTCGCGAACGCTAACTTATTCTTCAAGTGCCTTTAAACACTATACCCGGACCTATTACTGCCTTAGAAGGATTAGGCATATCTCTACATAGATTATGCTAGGGACCTCCTTCGATACTTAGGGTTTAAAGTTAAGAAGGGGTCTCGGACTAACAAGAACCTGTTCCTACATAGACTCCTTTAGCTTAACGGTAATACGAAAAAGCTAAGCGACCACAAGACGGGTGCTAATACCTACCTCTACTAGTTCAAGCACGCGCGTCCTATTCGTCCCTCGGACTTCCTTAGTCCATACCGCTTCGAGAACACGGCTTAGAAACCAGTCCTTAGTAGCATCTACTACAACCTTATTAATAAGGAGAAGAATGTCCGCTTTAGGAACATTGCGAAGGAGGCGCTCGGTATTACTAATGCCCACTACGCCGCCTTTAAGAAGGATGGTACCCTTAACTTCCCTCTATTCGACTAGCTAGCAAACGATACGAAAATCATAATCGACAAAAAGCCCTTTTTCCTAAAGGATATTATTAAGGAGGAGATAGACATGTACCTCTGGCACTAGCGGAAGATTAATAGCCAGGAGAACTATAGCTGGCTCCGGACTATATTCTACTCTTAAGTTCAGCAACTTATTCGATAGGACATTAGGTACTAGCTGCTATACGTTATTATGCGGCCGGACTACGAGCATAGGCTTATCTCGTATCCGTACTACGCTAAGTACACCGGGATTGGAGACAACACTATGTTCAAGCACATCGATCTAAACATCACTCGGATAATTAAGGAGCTACGTGGGATCTTCTAAGTTTAGGGGACTGTCTCTCTTACCGACGAGGGGAAGAACGACTATATAGTGCTTATTAAGGGCATGTAGAAGACGAAGGTTTTTAATGCATAGCACAAGTAGATGCGCGATCACGATTGCACCGAGGGTGCTATATAGAAGATCGACTATATAGTCCTCCCTTAGAGCTTCCTAGATAAACATAGACTTAAGTAGGAGCATATACCCTATAAGGCTAGCGATGTCCGTATTACTACACCTTATCTTCCTTATAGGGTAGATTACGTAGCGAAGACCGAGCGCCGCACTATCCTTCCCTAGTTTATTACCTACCGAGATAACGGTTCGCTCGAGTGCGTAGAGGCTAGTAATTAGGAGATGCTTAGTAGGGCGCATAGGGATATAACTGCTCTAGAGCGTACCCCTTCTAGACTTCGGAACAAGTACGGAGCTATCCCCTACGCCTTTCCAGCCTTAGTTCGACTTACTACTAGTAACCCTATTTCGAGCGCGCTAGTTAGTAGTACCAAGTAGGATAATCCTAGCGTCCTCTCCGAGCTAAGGCGACTTACTTAGTTCGAGAGCGCAGCGAAGCTAAAGGAGTACCTCTAGATAGAGCGTAAGCGTGCCCTCCACTAGTTCGCTAATAACTACTAACGAATGCGGGCTATTAAGAGGACTACTTTCGGTAACAAGTCCTTCTACCGGGTAAAGGAGGCCGATCTAAAGAACTTCTAGTCGAAGCGCCCTTGTGTAGACGAGGCACTAGTTAAGGATCCGGAGGATGTTAAGCATAAACACGTTACTTAGCAAGAGTTTATCGACTCGCTCCCTTAGAAGGTTCCTTTCACTAGTAAGCATAGGACTATAGGACGAGTGCGGTTCTGGGAGGCGGGTACTTAGGGATAGTAGTTTACTAGACTATTTCCGCATTTGGTCTAGGAAAGAAATAATACCGACGACGACTTAGGAGCGAATTTCAAGGGAGTTCTTTGGTTTTGATAGGGTTTTCTTTTGTTCTTTTCTCTTTGTTAGATGCATGCGACATGCGAGGCGGGTGCAAAACCCTAGGATAGGATCGGTCTACATTAGCACTACACGACAAGGACGATGCTAGTGCTAGTTCTAGAGGGTTTTCACGCATAAGGGCGTGCACATAGGACATGTTAAGTTTGTTTCTTTTGCTTTAAGCAGCACGCAGCGGCGCTTCAGGTCGCTAGTCTGTCTCTTGTTTGCTTTAAGCAGCACGCAGCGGCGCTTCAGGTCGCTAGTCTATCTCTTGTTTGTTTAAGCAGCACGCAGCGGCGCTTTAGGTCGCTAGTCTGTCTCTTCTTTAGTGTCTAGGTTAGACACTAGCTAGGGGAAGCTTGTAGTAGGGAAAGTCGCACTAGTTACGTATATCTAGTAGTGCTACCTTCGTCGCTAGGCAGCTAATAGACTTTATTATCTATTATGCTACCCTTTTAGCACTTCGAAGGCACAACAGCACATAGCACTTAAATCTACCTCCTCGTTGCCCCCCTATCTACCTTCCTCGTCTTCTTTTTATATGTTCACCTTCTACAGCCCTCTTTTACTACACCTCCGGTGCACACTACTACTATCCGACGGGAGTTTGGAGTCTGAGTATACTCCCCCCTTATAGTACGTCTTAAATCGACTGGAATCTCGAAGCCTAGTCGCGATCCTTTCCTAGGCCTCTTCCTTTTTTTAACTTCTTCGTCTAGCTTTACTCCGGCTCCTTATCTACTTCTAGCTTGCGCACCTCTACCTTCTTGTTCGGGCAGTATAGAGCAATGTGGCCTTTCTTACTATAGCTATAACATTTAGCCTTAGCTATCCATTCCCGGTTACGATTATTGCCTAGCGGTGGACCTACGTTACGGTTGCCGCTAGCCTACTAATCGCTCCGTGGGCCGCGAGCTAGAGGTCCGGAGTTCTCTTAATTCTTCTTCTCGAAGCGGTTCTTCTTATCTAGCCTACTCGGCGCTTAGGAGTCGGTTACGGCTCTCTTACCGGCCGAAGCTCCTATACTTTTAATCCGAGTAGCTAGGCTAACTAGTTCCTACCTAGTAGTAGGGATAGTGTAATGCTTAATAATAGTGTCTCGTAACGCTAGCGACAGCTTTACGAGTAGGTAGCGAATCTTCTACGCCTCCGTGTAGTTACCCAGCTAATCTTCTAAAATAGTTAGCTTTATCGCGAACTTCTGGACGGTCTGGTTGTCCGCTTAATAAGCCTTCTTATATTCCAAGGTAACGTCTAGCATACGGTTTACCGGATCCCCGACTGCGTCCTATATAAAGGTGCGAAAGTCGTCGAAGGTTATGCGACGAACATCCGCTATACTATAGTTCTAGTGCTACTTCTCTTACGGGTCTCCTACGAGGTACATTACCCTATATAGGATCTTCTCCCTCTCTATCGAGTATGCATCTACCGAGAGCTTAAAGATAAGTTCGAGCTTACGGAGGAACTATCGACTCTTAGTAACACTCTCTCCCTTAAAGTTCCTTGGCTCTTTCAATTTTGGACGCGAGGCTAGGCTCCTCGTAGGCGGCACTCCGGCGCTTAGTAGGCTAGACGTGGACTCGGGAGTCCCGACGCTATCCTAACTAAGCTATCGACGACGATATTCGATAGAGTCTGCTATAGCGATAGAGCTATTATCTCCTACTCCTAGAGTGCTTCCGTCCGGCGGTTCTATAGCGGCCATACGACGTAACTCCTATACGCGGACGCGAGCGTTACGTAAGCGAAGCGCCGCCGAAAGCCTTACCGCTTCCTAATCCAGCTTATTAATCTCCATCTCCACATCGGGAACCGACATAGTTAATTAATTGGATAGTGCTACCGACCCTTGTCGTTCGCTTATAGCTCGCTAGGGAGGAGTAAGTAGCTCGCCGGTAGGTATCTCGTCCGCCATTAGGTTCTATAGACCGCGGGCTCTTAGAGAAGAATTAGAATTGTAAGAAGTATAAAGATATCGCAGTGTATAGAACGCTAGCTAGTGATCCCACTAGTAATAAAACTAATTCTTGCTATTGTTAAGTTGCACATACGTACCTCATAATATACGACTATGCGTTACGTGAGCGGCATTCGCCGCTACGCTCGGCGTCGTATTATCCACGTATTATTAACGACCTCACCTGAGGTCCAGAGCTAGGCTATGCCTTAGCCTTCCTTAACATACGACTAGGTGCGATCGTTCGTTAGTAGGTGCCTAGAGTGCCTACATAGAACAGTAGGACCCGCGAGTATCTCCGAGCTATATCCGCGCTATAATAGCTATGTTAGAGAATCCTAGCATATAGATGTTGTATATGTCGACAGCTTAGGGAGTATCCTTATAGCTCGAGAAGGACTTACTAGCTAGCCGGAAGGGAAGGTTATTAATAAGGGGACTAGATAAGGATTCTCCTCTAAGTAGTGTGCAAAGTTCCTTTTCGAGGATATCTTCTTACGGACTAGAGTATATCGACGTATCTTCTTTAACGGAGGACCCGAGAACATAGGAGAAGTACCGGAGCTACTAGCCTAGATAGATACTAATCTTAGTAGAGTTTCTATATATTACCCAGAGGGCAATAGGATCGTTAAAAGGGGGTATCCTAATATACTCGACGTTCTTTCGAAATGTACGTAGGGTAAGCTTACTAGTTAGAGGAAGTTCTTCTATTATTCTATATAGCTCTCTAGGCGGATCGAACTACTGTCCGAAGATCTACCGGCTATACGCTAGCGAGCCTCTTCTACGCCTTTAATATAGTCCTGCCTATCGAGCTTAGGTACGAGTCCTAGAAGGTTATTAACTAGAAGATAGTTCGAACGACGGAGGAGCTTCTCGCTATACGGGTTAGACAGATACTATGCTCGAAGAAGGAGCTTAATAAGGCAACTACATACTAGTAGAGGATAAGAGAGGTGTAGAAGGGCTACTTTAACAACATATACAATATTAACTACTCTCCGCTTAGAAAGGGACAGATAGTACTACTAAAGAAGGGTAAACGCAAATCTACGCATAAGAAGCTCTCCTTTAGATAGAAGGGCCCCTTTCGCATCTTCTACTCTAACTACTACACCGGAACGTATCGCATCTCGGAACTAGACGGATTAGTACTATAAGGTACCTAGTTACGGGACATGCTACGAAAGGTTCCTAAGGAGTATCTGGATAAGGTAGAAGACGATGCTTATAAGAGGGATAATTAACCTTAGTAGGTAACTAGTATCGAGGAGACCGGATATAGCCCGACCCCTACCTAGGATAATGCCCCTAAAACCCTCCCCTTTTAGCGAGAAGGCGTACTAGAGCCCCCAAATATTGCTAAGCGAGTTCGAGAAGCGTCTATATCCCCTAAGGAGCGACTATAGTACTAGCGACTATAGGTTACTAACCCTAGGTATTTGCTAGACTAGCTAGACGTTTAGTCTAGGAAACATTTCCGACTACTAATAACCGATACCAAACCCCCGACTGTTTCTAATAGACAACAGTATTATCCGATAATAGTATCTACGCCCTTTTTAGGTTAGTAGGGGAAGGAGTTAAAGAAAATTCACGAGCAAATATTACTTTACTAATAATCTAGGTAATTAATAATAATTACGTAGGATTATATGCCGCCTCTAACATTTATAAACACCTACTACAATTACTCGCAAAACACTATAATTAGCTACATCTTAGACAATTAGAAGCGTCCTTAACAATTACCGAAAAATTCACGCGCATTACCGGCTAGGCCCGTCCCTACTACTATAAATACCTCCACTTCCGTACCTATCTCGATAACCTCTACCTCCTTAACACCTACTATATCTTCTCTCTTCCCTTTTGCTTTTCTTAATACTATTAATTATTGTATAACCTATACGCACACTCCTATACCTTACTTAATTACCTCCGACTAAGCGCATTAAGGCGTAGCCTACTAATCGAGCGTAACGAGCGCGTAATAATACCTATTACTAGAAGCGCAACGAGCGCACCTAACTACTTAGTAACAAGAACGTTACCTCGCCGGTACGGTCTATATACGAAATAGCGGACTAAATTCGGAAGATCGAGAATAGCCTCTAAACGTCTACTACGTTTATAGGTAAGGTATAGCGTGCACTTCGGGCTATATATAGCACTAGCAACATAGATAAGCTATCTAGGCTCGTAAAGAAGCTACTAGAGAAGGACCGATAGTAGATCCTTTCTAGCATTATTCGAGCATTTAAGTAGGGAATAGAAGGGGTCTAGGAGTTTATTTCGAAAATCTAGGATCTCTACCTCGAGTGTAAAACTCTACTACTGCTCGTAGACGGACAGGAGGTTAAGGGGGAGGACAGTATAGGCGCTGCTTTCCCGAACTTAAGGAGGGTAGCTACTGTTAGGAAAGAATCTTACGATAGGAAGAAGTCGGTATAGGATGCCTATTAAAAGGTCTAGGGCGACGCTATTATAAACAAGAACCCGGAGCCTAAGAAGCATATCCGGCTATCTAAGAGCATAGCTAAGTAGGTCTAGCGCGTAGCGAATGCGTATCCTTTATAGACGGGTAGGAAGGATAGAGACTCTATAGCGTATCTACTATTATATAAACTACTCTACCGACACCTTAGAGGCACCTCGTAGGGAGTAAGCCTAGTAAAGGGGGAGTATATTACGAGGGACTTTATAGTTATAGCTAATAGGAAGCCGGATTGTCTATCGTAGGAGTAGTACGAGGAGTTTAAGAGCAAGTTCGGCCTATACTTTAATAGCCGCGGCTAGGTTTTCGACAAGGTAGCTTAACCTACTACTATAGCTTCCAGCTCCGGTTCTACGGTAATCTCTAGGACTTCTCCGTAAAAGTAGATCGACGTACCTCCCGCTATAAGCACCCGCTCCCGTACTACTAGCTCGAAATAAGGACCTCTATCCCCTATTACTCTACCCGACCGCACTACTCCTCTCTCTAATACCCTATTAGGATTAGGATAGCTAGTCTCCGGACTAAAAACCCCTACTAGGGACCGACAAAACTTATAGCTAACTACCCCCGGTAGTGCTAAACTAGAAGATAGTATCTAGGGAGCTACTCCGCCTACCCGAAAGACCGGTCGAGTACGCTTACTTTCGATTGCTATTAGCGAGTCTTAGCTCGCTACTAGTGTTATTCTAAAGAAGGATGCTCTACAAAAGGACAAGTACAACTGCGAGCTAGCTAGTCTATAAGTAATTTCTCTAATTAATAGGCTACGGAAACTAGTAGGTAAGGAGAGGCTCGCGAACGCTAACTTATTCTTTAAGTGCCTTTAAATACTATACCCGGATCCTTTACTACCTTAGAAGGATTAGGCATATCTCTATATAGGGCATACTATAGACCTCCTTCGATACTTAGGGTTTAAAGTTAAGAAGGGGTCTCGGACTAATAAGAATCTATTCCTATATAAGACTCCTTTAGCTTAACGGCGATACGAAAAAGTTAAGCGACTATAAGACTAGTACTAATACCTACTTCTATTACTTTAAGCACGCGCGTCCTATTCGTCCCTCGGACTTCCTTAGTCTATACCGCTTTAAGAATACGGCTTAGAAACTAGTCCTTAGTAGCATCTACGATAACCTTATTTATAAGGAGAAGAATATCTGCTTTAGGGATATTGCGAGGGAGGCTCTCGGTATTACTAATGCCTACTACGCCGCATTTAAGAGGGATAGTACCCTTAACTTCCCTCTATTCGACTAGCTAGCAAACGACACGAAAATTATAATCGATAAGAAGCCCTTTTTCCTAAAGAATATTATTAAGAAGGAGATAGATATGTACCTCTAGCACTAGCGGAAGATTAATAGCTAGAACAACTATAGCTAGCTCCGGACTATGTTCTACTCTTAAGTTTAGCAACTTATTGAATAGGACATTAGGTACTAGTTGCTATACGTTATTATGCGGCCAGACTATAAGCATAGGCTTATATTATATCCGTACTACGCTAAGTATACTAGGATTAGGGACAACACTATGTTTAAGTACATCGATCTAAATATTACTCGGATAATTAAGGAGCTACGTAGGATCTTCTAAGTTTAGGGAACTATCTCTCTTACCGACGAGGGGAAGGACGACTATATAGTACTTATTAAGGGCATATAGAAGACGAAGGTTTTTAATATATAGCATAAGTAGATGCGCGATTACTATTGCACCGAGGGTGCTATATAGAAGATCGACTATATAGTCCTCCCTTAGAGCTTCCTAAATAATTACGGACTTAAGTAGGAGCATATACCCTATAAGGCTAGCGATGTCCGTATTACTACGCCTTATCTTCCCTATAAAGTAGATTACCTAGCGAAGACTAAGCGCCGTACTATCCCCCCCTAGTTTATTACCTACTAAGAAGACGGCTCGCTCGAGTACGCGGAGGCTAGTAATAAGGAAATGCTTAGTAGGTCGTATAGGGATATAACTACTCTAGAGCGCACCCCTTCCGGACTTCGAAATAAGTACGGAGCGATCCCCTATGCCTTCCCGGCCTTAGTCTAACTTACTACTAGCAACCCTATTTCGAGTGCATTAGTTAGTAGTACTAATTAGGACAATCCTAGCGTCCACTTAGAACTACGGCGACTTACTTAGTTCACAAGCGTAGTAGACCTAAAGAAGTACCTCCTAGGGGAGCGCAAACGTGCTCTTTACTAGTTCGCTAATAACTACTAGCGAATGCGGGCTCTTAAGAGGGTTACTTTTAGTAACAAGTCTATCTACCGGGCAAAGGAGGCCGATCTAAAGACCTACTAGTCGAAGCACCCTTATATAGACGAAGCACCGGTTAAGGATCCTAAGGATGTTAAGTACGAATACGTTACGTAGTAGGAGTTTATCGACTTACTCCCTTGGAAAGTTCCCTTTACTAGTAAGGATAGGACTATAGGACGAGTGCGCTTCTAGGAGCCGGGTACTTAGGGGTAGTAGCTAAAGTACAGTTTGCTAGACTATTTCCGTATTTAGTCTAGTAAAGAAGTAATACCGACGACGACTTAGGGGCGATTTTCAAGGGAGTTCTTTAGTTTTAGGAGAGTTTTCCTTTTATCCCTCTTCTTTATTAGGTGCATTCAACATACGAGGCGGGTGCAAAACCCTAGAATAGAGCCGGTCGATATTAGTACTATATAATAAGGACGATGCTAGTGCTAGTTCTAGAGGGTTTTTACGTATAAGAGCGTACACATAGGATATATTAAATTTGTTTCTTTTGCTTTAAGCAGTACTTAGCGGCGCCTTAGGTCGCTAGTCTGTCTCTTATTTAGTATCTAGGTTAGATACTAGCTAGGGGAAGCTTGTAGTAGGGAAAGTCGCAGTAGTTACGTATATCTAGTAGTGCTACTTTCGGTGCTAGGTAGTTAAGGGACTTTATCCTCTATTATCCTACCCTTTTAGCACTTTGAAGGCACAATAGCATATAGCACTTGAATCTACCTCCTCGTTGCCCCCCTATCTACCTTCCCTTGCCCTCTTTTTATATATTTTCCTTTAACAGCCCTCTTTTACCGCACCTCCGGTATATACTACTACTATCCGACGGGAGTTTGGAGTCTAAGTATACTCCGCCCTTATAATAAAAGATTTTAACGTAGAATTTAGTCTTCCCTTTAACAACTACCGTCCTTATCGCGGATAGTTTTGGAGTATCTAACTAGAAACTCGAACCTAGTATACTATAAGAGGAAGTAAAGAGTAGGAGAAACCTTTAAATCCTACCTTACTATCCGCGCTATTTATGTCTACCTTGCTATCCGCACTATCTATGTTTAAGGTAGTTTCCGGGAGTATATAACTACCTAATAGCGCTGGACGCGATAGTAAAACGATAGGTAATATATCCTATATTTTTGGATAATTCTATACTTCGTGTCGTTTAGGTTATTTCTTTACGTTAATTCTAAAAATCTATGTAGTTAACCTAATAAAAGTTTAGGTTAACCGTTTTTCTTTAGTTATCCTAAAATTTACGGTAAACCTAGTAAAGCCACATTTAAATTCCCGCTTAGGTTAGGTTTAATAAAGTAATCCAAACCTAACCGCACCGTTGTGAGGTCTATAATATATACTATAACTATACCTCTAAGACGAGCTACTCGCGTAGTACCCGTACTACTACTACTACTACTACTACTACTACTACTACTACTACTACTACTACTACTACTACTACTACTACTACTACTACTACTACTACTACTACTACTAC
>JALRMM010000662.1:0-13945 GCA_026122155.1 Zymoseptoria crescenta
TACTACTACTACTACTACTACTACTACTACTACTACTACTACTACTACTACTACTACTACTACTACTACTACTACTACTACTACTACTACTACTACTACTACTACTACTACATCCCTTAAGTCTAAGCTCTTTAAAACGTCTAAGGTAGTCGAATTTAAGAAGGCGTAGTATAAAAGTATTATACTCTTAAAAGAGTAAATAGAAGTATAGAAAGTAATATTTAAGATAGAGTTTAGTTACGTGGATACTAATTGTTTAGTACAAACTTAGAGTTTTTAGTACGATCTACGCCCCCGTTATTAAGATAATAGGCTTTATTATATATAGACTATTTATACGTACTAGCTACTACCTAATTATACTCTCTTATAGTTATAGAGTAGTATAAGTAGCTAGTATTATTTTGCTATAGAGCCTATCTAGTAGTAAAATTTAGTTTATAGCTCGACGTTACCTTATAACTAATTACTAGCTTAGTATATTCTTATAACTAATTACTAGCTCGATACCTAGTTATAACTAACTACTAGCTTACTAAATATTACTATTGTATTTACAAACGCTACATTAAGTCTAATATAGAGTGCATTCTCCTTAGAAAACTCTTCTACTATAGACCCGCTAAAGAAGAGTTAAAACTAACCCTAAACCCTCGCTAAAGGTATCTTTAGAGTAGAAAGGTCTAAATAGGAGATAGCTAGCTCTCTGCACTAGGATTTCAGCGTTTAAAGGAAAAACGAATAATAGCTAATAAAGGAGCTATCGTATTACTAAGGACCTAAAGGACAAAAAGAATATGTCGATAGCAAGAATCGAACCCGCATCTTAGTTATGTACACCCGCACACAAGATTAAGACCGCTGTACTTACAAACCCCCGACTACGCGGAGCCTAAGGTAATAGAAGTGAAGTTTGTAACGGGAAACCACGCTAATACTAATTAACTATATCGACGGATGATTTTTCGTTAAAGTGCTAGGTTTTGCGAGAAAGATACCCGTTTAAATGCGGCGTTTATTAATAACGTACGCTCGCGCATTAATTAGAGGTACGCGCCCTACTACTAGAGAGAGAACGAAACGGTTATATATAATTACTATGGAACGGTCTTATCGAAATCGAAGAACTATGCATATTTCGTACATATTGTGTTAAACATCTATTAATGTTTCCGATAGAGCTACCCACCTCTTACAAATCTCACTTATATGTATAGCATGCGTACGGAGGTTATAACCTTGCCTAGGAAGGGATTAGGTAAGCACAGTCTCGACATATAGCGGGTTTGCGCTTTCGTAGGCGGAATAGAGTAGATGCCGCCGCTAGAAACAATAGCTAGGCCGTAGGAATAGCGTAGGATAGAACATCGAAAGGTAGCAATAGCATTACTATATTGCCCTCTTATACAGCTAGCATAAGTTACGGTCCTATCGTATAGCAACTACACTTACTATATATCCTCTATCGATGCTTAGCCGAGAGACTAATAAATTTTCTTTTAGCCCTAAGCGAATTTACCTTCCCGATCTGGAAGGAGTAGAATCAGTCGAGTAGAAACTCAAATCTCGTTAACTATCTTTAACTATCTCGCTATAGTTGCGCATAAACATGTATATTAATACGCATTGTTTACTTCGCGGGGTGAAGCTCGTTATCTCGGTTACCGCCTCCCGCTCCTCTCCCGCTCCTCGCCGCTATCCCGTCGACGTATCGAAATTGGACTAGCGTTTCCTTAGCGGTAGCGCGCCTACTAAAGACGAAGTTCAAATTCTACTACTCGTTTTCTCTCTCTTCCTTTCTTTAACTTTCGGGCGCGTCTTAATAGCAATCGCTTTACTATTATATATCTTTATAAAGACTCGCAGATAGGCTTACCTATGCTATAACCGCGTACGACCGTTCCCGGCCCTCGTGCCGACCGACCTTCTAGGTTACCTCCCTTTTCCGATACGGTAACGGCACGTATAAGTAGTAGCTCCCGTGTTAAGCCGTTCCTCGGTCTAGGACCCCCCCTTCCTTAAGACGGTAAAGACGCGTATAAGTAATAGCTCCCGTGTCTATCCGACACTAAGAAAGGTTCGTACTTCGGTACATCGTACTCCGGTACACTTAATCGGGTCGCTCTAGATCCTTTCGTCTTTGAAAAATGTCCTCGTAAGAGAACAACTCCACTAGTAACAGTAACAACCTCCTAGGTGCCGTGCCTAGTCGGACTACTCGGTCTAGTAAGGAGCGTACGTAGGAGTAGGACCCTTAGGTCGCAGCTTCTCCAAAAGCGGCGGGTAAGTCCTAAAACACTCCGGCGTAGAAGGGTAAGTCGACGAAGGGCGGTAGTAAGCCTAAGGGTAACTCCAAGTTGTAGGCGTAGAAGTAGTAGGAAGCGGAGAATAGCATAGTCCCTTCTACGAAAGCCGGTAAGGCTACTCCTTCGAAGTTGTTAGCACTAGTCGAGAAGACGCTAGCGCCGGTCGAGCTATAGCCCGAAAAGGCTTTCGACGACATAGACCTTAAGGATATAACAGCCCTTAGCGAGCATTCCGATAGAGGATCTATCGGTTACGACGATCCCGATTAACACTTCGATAGGCTAGGAAACCCCGAAGACGAGATTAACTAGGACGAGGAGGTTATAGCTATAGATAAGAAGAAGGCAGCTAAAGCCGAGAAGGTGTAGAACATCGCCACCGCTAGCTAGCTTCCGCTATCGTAGACCTTAGTAGTAGCGACTACTCCGGTACTAGAAGCGCCGACCGTAATAATAGCTAACGCCGACGAGGAGTAGTTAGAGCTATAGGCTGCACCGGCAACAATACTAGTTGTTACTTTAGCTACTCCTGCTCTACTAACACTAGCTATATAAGTAGGTACGACTAGCGACACTAACGAGGTAATAATCGACGGGAAAGACGACTCGGCCGCTCTACCTACTACCGATACCGATATACCGGCTCTACGTCTCGTACTAGTAAAGGACTGGAACGTAGCTCCCGCGGACATAAAGATCCTCGGAGCGAAGGTAAAGGCCGGCGGCAAGAAGTCCGATAAGTGGACCCTAGTATAGCATAGCGGTAGTACGTATATAGGCTCGTCTAGGAGTTAAGCGTTTAGTTTATAGACCTCCAACTAGTACGAAGCCTTCTTAGGCGGCTATACTAACTACGACGAGATAGTAGACGAGACCGCGAAGAAGGAGCTAGCTAAGTACCTTCCCGCTAGCGCGTATAAGAGAGGTCGTGCTAGTCGTAACGAGGTGGACTTTACTAAGACGGATGTGCGTCTACTACCCGACGCGCTTTATAAGGTAGACTCGGACGACGAGCTATACCTAGAATTCCTCCCGATCGACTCGGGCAAGAACTTTCCGATAATAGAGGTATACGGCGGCCCTTATAAGAATGCCTTCCGTAGCATAGATCGGCGATTAGAGTTCAAGGTTAAGAACGAGGCTAGCGTTAAGCAGTCTTTTAGCCCGACTAACATATGTCTATCGATTATTTAGATCCACGATGCCCCTCTTAATTATTTAAAGGGCTTTACATTCGGTAAGACGCTAGCGCTACCGTAGTAGAAGGTTAAACTAGTAGCGGAGAAGACCGCCGAGCTAGCGCCTACTCCTATAACTTATAGAACAACTGCCGCCGATAGCTTAAAGAAGACCGCGCCCGCCGAGTAGAAGACTAAGAACGTTAAAGCTAAGTAGGCTCGAACGGCCGAGCAAGACCGCCTTACGAAGTAAGAGGTAGAGGAGCGTAAAGCAAAACTCGTAGCCGATAAGAAGGCTATTAAAATAGCCAAGTTCGTTAAGTATAGCTACGGGACGGATACACAATTCTTCTCGATTATGCTTACTATCGAATCCGGCGACTTAGTTAAGAGCAATAATAACTCCGAGACTCGCGAGTATAAAGTTACATACGAGGTCTTTACTAATAGTCTATAGCGTTCCAAGACTAATATTAGCATAAATCGCACGATAGGCTCGAGTAGATAGGACAGCTAGGCACTTCTAGAGGACGATAACCTTTATAAGCTTGCGAAGGACGGCAACCTAGAGCGGCTGGACCTAGCCCTAGTTCCCGTCGACGGGAAGTAGCTAGTTAACGGGCCTATAGGCCGACCGGTCTAGCGTAGTATTACTCGAGATAAGATCGCTATACTTACCGTACGATGCAATGCTTAGGATGCTACTATTACCGAGCAGGAGATGCTAATTGTTCTCCTAGATTAGAGCAATTCCTTTACTATCTTCTACAACCGCAAGTAGGCAATGTCGGAGGTAATAGCCCTATAGGATAAGTATAGCCGTAGCTATATGTACGCCGCTGCTAATCTCGGGAACTTCTAGTAGTACTCGTAAGCTACTACCGACTACGATAACGGCACGACGACGTACTCTACGATTTCCGACAAGGACTTTCCGTTTAGCCGCGTGCTATTCCCGAGATAGCTTATTAAGACATGGACTGTTTAGTACAACTCTAACGGCGAGGCTATCGTAGCTAAGCCTAACTCCGTTAGTATAATTAGGAAATCTCGGGTACGAAGCTTCCCGGATAAGCGTATACTTACCTTTAGACTCCGGCTTACCGTCGCCCGCGAACAGTAGCACGGCGTCTAGCAGCTACTTAATATTACTACTAATAACAATGTAACTATTAACGTAACCTTCATCGCTAGTCTTAATAACTACTACGTAGCTTGCATTAAGATAGCTAGTGCCGAGAGCAACATACTAACTACGCGACCTATAGTCGGTACGAGGGTAAAGCTCGGCGTTAAGGTTAAGGGCTATAATGTAATTATGGTCGGCGCTATCGTCGATAATCCGTTCGAGACGGACTCTAACTACTATGTCCACGTTTGCCTATAGGGCAAGAACGCTAATAGTAAGAACATTAAGATTACGGATAGATCCGAAGTATACCGAGTTACTATTAAGTTCCCTAGCGACATCTAGTTATCTACGCGTAAGAGACGAGCGGTCGAGACTATAGAAGCTAGCTAGCGATCGGGACTAGGACCGCATCTCCTAACCCTTACGCTCGGGTCTCCGCTCCTAATCGAGGCCGAGAACGTTAAGTATCTTAGCTCGCGAATTATCGGCGATTACTCCTAGGCTTTCTAGGACGAGCTACGTAAGCACGGCCTAAACGAGACGCAAATAAAGGTATACGAGCAGGCGGTCTTAACCGGCAAGGGGGTTTCCTTAATCTAGGGTCCCGCTAGTACCGGAAAGACGTAAGCGATAGTCGCGTTACTAAGCGCGCTTAACGCTGCCGGCATTAAGACTTTAGTGTACGGTCCTACTAACCCCTCCGTTACCACGATCGCGAGGAAGTTTTAAGAAGCTGTTACGGACAAGGTCGAGGATCTATTATATATGCGGTTCACGACTATGCTAGGTAAGGTTCCCGTTAAGCCCGACGGCGACTACGTAGGTGCCTCTAAGCCCACGCCTTTCGTAGGATCTCTAGCTAGTATAGTAGCGGAGAACGAAGCGAGCGTCGAGGTCCGCCGCGCCCGCGAGCTAATTATCTACGAGTAGTTAATAATCGACTAGAAGTTACGCAGCGCCGATACGCTCGATATAGGCTTCGCGACTAAGAAACTCAAGTACATTAAGCAAAAAGCGGCGGAGCAGATTACTAACGAGAGCTCTAATAGGTCCGTAGCTAAAGCTAAGTAGTACCTCGCTATTATCTAGCGTGTTCGCGATTCGCATCTCCCCGGAAACAAGCGGCTAAGCGCGATCGAGCGTAGCGATTAGATCGACATAGAAGGCGTAACTAACAATATGTTTATTAAGGAGAAGGTTAATGTCGTCTTCGCGACTAACAACTTAGCGGTACATTAGACTCTAGTCGGTGCATTCGAGCCTAAGGTCGTCCTTTTCGACGAATCTAGTCTAGCTACTTCGCCCGCTACAATAGTCGCCCTAGCGGCGTTTATATATTATATCGGCGCGGTAATCCTCGCTAGAGACTTTCTCTAGATAGCTCCCGTCGTCGCATCTATAGGCATAAACGAGATGTCCTATATCCTCGGTGTCTCCCTATTTAAAGATTTGCTAACTAATCGTAAGGGTCTCGAATACCGCGAGTATACGAGCACGATGCTAAACTTGTAATATCGTTAGGACCCAGACCTATCGCAATTCGTAAGGGAAGTAGTCTACGGCGGTAAGCTCTATAACGACGAGTCCGTTAAGGGCGAGACCGATCTATAGAAGCACCTAAAGAATTTCACATTTAGGCGCCTTTTCGAAGCCGGTCTCTAGAATAGCCGCTATCGTATATGCGTTAACGCGAAGGGCTTTAGTAGTATTAAAGAGGGCGGTACTTCTACGGTTAACGAAGTTGAAGCTAACGCTGTTGTAGGCATAGCATACAACCTAATCGCGAGTAGCGTTGAACTAGAGAAGATCTAGATTATTACACCTTATCTTAGATAGCTAAAGATAATTAATAGGTTCCTTCGTCGAGACACCGGTAAGGTTAGAGAGAAGCTCGTAAGGGTAAGACTCTCCGCTACTGCCTAGTCTTAGGGTAGCGATAAGTTTATCGTCTTAATCTCCTTAGTGCAGCACGATTAGGACGACAACTAACATACCGGTTTCACTTCGGATCGATTCCTCTTTACGGTTATAATCTCTCGTACGAAGGACATAATAATTATGTTTAGCAACTTCGACGGCTATCGATAGGTCTTAGCTAACGGCGAGGATAAGGGCTACTTCTAGAGCAAGAAGGCGGAACTGTTTAAGCAGTTTATCGTAGACTGCATCGGCCTAGGAGATTGTATGCTAGAGTCCGAAATCCGAGAGGCCTACGTAAACAACTTATTCTCGGTTATCGAGAAGCCGCACTTTACCGTCGACTTGCTACTATAGCCGCCGAAGGTAGTCGTTAAGTAGGGCGGTTAGGCCGGCAACAAGAATAAGAAGGCAAAGCTTAATACGGGCAAATCCAGCGTTCCTAACTTGAGCATAGCTATCCCGGAGCGACTTACGACGAACGCTAAGGGCTTTAAGGGCAAGGGCAAGGGCAAGAGCAAGGCTAATAAGTAGTTAACCTCTCCCCTCCTCCTCCTTTACCTCCCCTTCTCCTCTTCCTCTCTTCTCTTTCGTTAACCCTACCTACTAACGTAATATAGAGACTTACCGGGGATTACATATCTAATCGATATATATCGAGGAAGGTAATTACGCGTAGGCGCGCGGTTAGAGCGCCTACGAGACATTTCAAAGTCTATAAACAACGTCTCGTCGCTAGCGGAAAACGCCTATCGCCTCTCTAGTTACTTCGACTCTAACGCTCTTTAAGCATTACCGTTAATCGCTTATCTTAAGCTCTAGAGGTGCTTAATTATACCACGCCGCGTCCGCGATGCATCCGGTATACTAATTACTTCGTCGTATCTAACCGTCGAGGTCGTTCGTTGTATTAGAAGGAAAATCGGCAGCCGCTGCTTAACAGCGACAGGTAGCTAGCAACCACAAACACTCCTTACGACAACCGACAACCGACACTTCTATAAGCAATACCGGCACTAGTTTAGCAATCTAGCGATCTAGTAATCTAGCAATCTAGCAATCTAGCTACGAGAACAGAACCCACAAAACATTGCTTATAATAAGCGACACCCCCGGAGCAACACCGGTATAGTAGTCTAGCGAACAAGCTATAAGAGCAAAGCTACTAACTATCCCTTATGTTAAGCAACGCCTCTAGAACGGCACATCGGAGAACAGGTCCAGCGATCGTACAACCTTATCGATTATCGCGTTAGATCCAAGATACATAGAGAGGCCGCTACCGCCGTACTACTCCCGTTAATTTAGTAGCTATTAGTAAGTGCAGCAAGACTTAGCCGCCGCGAGCAAGATTACATTAAGCTAACGACGCTAAGCAACGCTAGCAACTTAAGTGCGGAAAGAAATCCAATAGAGTTAAGTGCTCTATCGAAAGCTAGTCTATCTTAAGCAATAGTAGCGACTAAGGCTACCTATACCTAAGAATAATGCGAGAACAGAAACCTCGATCGGCGGCACTAACATATAGAGCTATCTAACAAATTAGCTATAGCGAGCAACAACATCGGTAGCTAGCGGGTACGAGTAATACTATAAGAGTAACGGAGACATAAGGAGCGCGGTAGACATTAAGTCTAGCGGCGGGAGAGAGCGAATATTTAAGGGGAGGCGGGGTTAATTAGGCATAGCTATAGTCTTAAGAAAGCTAGGTGTAAGGAAGGTAGGAGGGATAGAAGTGCGTAGCGGTTGTAGTGCGAGAGGAGGTTAGAGGAATGCAATAGCGGACGGGCGAGTAGGTCGAAGATCGTAAGAGGCGTCTAAAGCGAGCCTAATAAGATTGTATAAACGAGAGGCACTAATAGGAGAGATAGTTAATAGCGGAAATTTGAAATAATAAATAGACAATGGATTAACATAATACTATGCCCACCGTAATAATAATATAAGGTTAATGAAAAATTTGCTTCTCCGATCGTCCCTACCGGACCGGTAGTCGCCGAGATATAGCATCGTCGCACTTAATGCCTACCTTACCTCTCTATAGTTAATGCACTAACTCGAACCCTTCCCTCTTTATATCTTATCCTCGCTGCTCCTAATCTTACACGAAGTCGCCTAATGTCGAGGACTTAGTTATTACTAGCGCTATAAGGCCCCCGCGATCGTTTATCCTTTATAAAACGAGATGCTATAACGAAGTATACGGATAGTAGAAAGGAACGATACGCGGTCGGACAATATACGACATGTTTAACGCCTCGGGTTAGCATTCTAGCTAAACAGACACATATGTGGAAGAGTACGGAAAGGCACACACGTCCTAGGTGCACTGAATTGTTACGTTAAGGCTACATGGAAATTAATTCCCTCGCCGGCGATCCGCGATAGTAGCTAGATGTTAGATACCTTTGGTTCTCCTTTAGCGATCGCTATCGCTAGAAGGTCTATACCTTTATCTGCATAGAAGTCGTAGGTTTTGCTATACCTATTCTCTTTCTTGCCTATAGATAACGCATCGAAGAACATATATCCAGATCAAATAAACGTAGAGATCGTCGCGGCGCCGCTACAATTTTAGAGGACACCTATTACGGGAAACTAGGAGTCTGCAAACATAGTATTTGTAGCTATATAAGATACGAGTCCTCGGGGTGTTTTATTTAATTAAGAGCATGTTTGTTTGCGATTGCATATCGGGAGGAATACTACTAATTTATCTCTCTAAGGTAATTATCGAATTCGCGGCCGACGTAAGCGTTAATATACGATTTTGACCTCGTCGTTATTATTACAATTACGGGCAATTAGTCTAGTAGTTAGGATAGCTCTTCTCTATCCGGCTCGCTAAAACGTAGTTTTTAGGTACGTAGAAATGTTATTTATAGGGGTCTAACTCGCCCCCGGCAGCCGCGAGAAATAGAGTAGACCTAAGTTCGATTCTTGGATTGCCTAATCGTCCCTTAATTAAAGAGAGAGTTAAGGGGCGCTAAACTTTTTAGCTCTCCGTTTACCTAAATGCCTCCGTAGGAGCGCTTTCCTTTTCGAGCTCCGAAAGCTTTATAGCTAAGAGAACTCGCATTTATCTAAGCCCTACTAGACTTGCGATCTCCGTTAAGTAGAAAAAGTTACCCTCTAAGGTCCGACATACGCGACTTACGTTCTACTTTTTCTTCGGCAAGCAATACGCTTAATGCATGTACTACCGTTACTTGTAGGTACCCTCTTAAGCGCTAGATCTCTTCGACAACAAACAAAGACATTTGTCTAAAGCTATAAGAAAGCAACCCTATTAATGCAGCAGTACCTTTAGGCGCAATCGACTACTACCTATCCTCCCTCCGTTTTGTTACTCTAAGGTATTTAGTAACGCTTCTCAGATGCCCTTTACCTAATGCCAAGCTCTCTAGTAGCATTAAGCTAGTGTTTATAACGCTTCGACTAATTTTAACCGGGTATAGCAAAGATCGTGTAGGTAGATAGGATGTTCGTTTAATAGACTATTCGGTAAGGAGAGGAAAGGTCTTAAGCTACGTTGCCGTTTCGAATAGCTAGGCAGCATACTATGCCTACTATATAGGGGCGACCTTAGCGCGGACCCGGCTAGATAATACTCCCTAAATGTAGTAAAGACTAACTACTAGTAACAACGTGAACTACTACGCGAACTAGCTATTAATAAAGATCTCGAACCTTTTTTATTATATCGCAAGGCTATAAGCAATATAACGTTAGCTACGTCTTCGGCAAGATACTAGCATTATCCACGTCGCCGAGCTTATAACCCCTAGCGGATTGGCGCTAGCGGTGCTTATAGGGATGCGCTAGCGGAAATTCGTTAGTATGCGCTATCTAAAGTCCTTTAGACAAGTATCTTACCGAGGGTATAGGTCGATGTAGTACTATAGTCGCGCGGGTTAATAATAGATACGAGAGGAGGCTGCTAGTTAAGTAGGCGCGGGTCTATAGGTAGTAGGCGTATTCTCTATATTAAGTGTAGGTCGTATGTTAGCAAAGTTGCGGACTAGAAGGGAAGGTGCAGCTAGGGTCCTCTTAAAAGGCTGCAAGTTGCTACTAGTCCTGTTCGGGTAGCGCTACTAGAGTAGGCGCTGCTAGAGTAGGCGCTACTAGAGTGGGCGCTACTAGAGTAGGCGCTGCTAGAGTGGGTTTATCGGAGGGACGTAGTTATTAGCGTAGTCGAGAGCATATACGCGGCCTTACTTATATATAGCTAGAGGGGAGAAGGGGCACGGTCTACTGCGATATATAGTTAGAGGCAGCCTAAGGTAAAAGACGCACCTGTTCTCGTCGGAGCTTATCGCGCTAGAGCGTCGATGCACTAAAGCGAGGTAGCGCTATAGTAAGGCGGGAGCGATAGATATTATATGCGTAAGCGGCTATAGAGTAGGTGTTGTGCGTATAGGATAAGTAGGTAGGAGACGCCTAGAACTCCTAACCTAATAGAAGAAGATAATAGGCATTAGCAGGGTCGTTACTTGCGTAGGGCGGGCCTCGAAGCAATAATTAAGAAGTATCGTATAAGATAGCGGGATTCGGGTAGCGATAGGAGAGCTGCTTAGTTAGGATTAGTATGTCGAGCCTTAGGTCCGAGGGAGGATATAGTTAGCATTAGCGTAGCGAGGAGGATGTCCTGTAAAAGGTTATTACGTAAGCGGCGAGTAGGTATTTAAGTAGCGCCTTGATTCTCCGAGTTAAAAATGTAATTTTAGAGCGGGTTTTTCGGTTTTCTTTGCTTACTCCACATTCTCCTTCCACTTCTTCCGTTTTCAGATCTCGAATACGTTATGTACTATGTCCTTCTCCTACTAAACTTCCTATACGAGCCTACGCAGTCGTATCGCGCTCTTCTTTATATATGCGGCCGCCTTAATACTACGATCTCGAAAGAAGGAGCCGAATAACTACCCTTAAGAACATCTACGTAGAGGATCTTCTCTACGGCAGCTTAGCGTTTTTCTAGATAGTAATAGTAGAGTAGACGAGCGGACGACCGATAGCCTTTAATATGCCTCCGAAGAGTAGCTCTAAAACGGCGGCCGGGCTAGTTGCGTCGCGCTCTTTATTATATATACGGCTACTATTATACGTTTAGGGTTGCATTCCTAGTACATCTTCGTAGCTCATTTTCGAAAGAGTGTGTGCTAACGCTAAGTGAAGTTCAGGCTTCGTAGCGGTCGTAATGTCGATTAAAACGGCGGCGCCGGCCTCGACTTGTTATTACTGCGCTGTTTAGTACGGAGATCTTAAAACGCTCGAAATTAACCCTTGCGCTTATACGAGTAATTAACACGCTAGAGTTTTGGGCACGAATGTGGAGTGGAATAGGAAAGCCGCTACGCTTTAATAGCGAATAAGGAATTCGCATGCTATCTTCTCGAGCCCCTCGAGAAAGGAGCTAGCTTCCAAACCAGGTTTATTAAGGGCGAATTAGTTCGATTCGAGGGCGGGAAAAGCAGCCGGAAAGTTAACCTCTAGTATTACGCCCAAGCAGATTAAGGCAAGTTCTTACCCGTTTAACAAACTTAATCCGCATCCTACTACTCTTCGGTCGTGTCTTTCGTAACCTATCGAGCTCTACTTTATATCGCGCTCTTGCCTAAGACACGTTCGAGCGAATATGCTAAGTAAGGGTGTTAATAGCAGTAAGAAGAGGCGTATTCGAGTGCATATGCGGAGGCACGACCTTCACTTTCTTAACTGGGATTAGTTTTGCTAGGTAGACTACTACGCAAGAGGGTTCCCTAGCCTCGCCGACGTTCTTATTATTATTAGTAGTCGTATGCTCGCTGCTCTTATGTCGAATCTTCGCATTAAACTAGCCTACACCCGGCAGATGCTATGTCGACAAAAGCTTACTAGAAGCATAAGCTATAGTCTTAAGGTAAATCCAGAGGTAAGTGCATTCGTAACTTCGTCGTAAAAATCTCGCGAAAGGCTTGCGTGTTAGAGAGTCCTATATATAGGGAGGGCGCGATTTTCGATTATATAGACTATAGTGTTGCTTCGCCGTTCTTTGTGGTACGGATAGGGGCATTAACGCTTAAGTAGTCGTCGAACAAGTTGTCGTTAAAGTAGGTATTAATGCCTAGGTCCAACTTCGCATCGAGAGGTTTCGAAACGAATCTCGCCTAGCGTTCTATTACCCCGAAGAGCCTTAACGTCCGGGTATCGATATGTGCTGCTATCTCCACCGTCTATTAACATAGTGTCGACTTTAGCGCTCCTGAAAAAAAAAATAGTGTGTCTATACGAGTAACGGTAGAATTGTCGGTCGGATTGTTAGTAGACTAGGCTGTAGTAGGACACGTTCTTCTATGCGGAGTGTTAGGGTCGTAATAGGATAGACGCCGCGTGTTCGAGTTCGTTATCCCCTTAGTAGTTAGCAAAGAGGAAAGAATTTAAATAGCGACCGTATATATAGAGGAGCGACCTTCGTCTCTAATTAGTAATGCCGGTAGACTTTATATCGATCTCCATATGCTCCACAGTGCGCTCGCTAGTCTCACTTATAGATAGGTAACCTCTCGACCCGTCTCTTCGACTATAGGATCCAAAGGCGTAGCCTTTACGGTATAGTCGCTATGTAGGCAAACGCGGAACGGACTTAGCTATATGTACTCTTTCCCGTCTTATAGTCGTGGTCGCGATTCGGTAGAAGCGCGTACGTTCTTATAAGTAATGCGAATAGAGTGGAGGATAGTGCACGAACATATCCGTACTCCTAGTGCTACTAAAATGCTACTCTTAATGCTAGCGATCTTAGCCGGTGTGTCCGTATCTATCGGTGTAGTAACTGCCCGAAGACGAACCTATATATGCTCGCATCGCATTGTACTACGTTCTTTATAACATTCGTGTCCTCCTCCTTACCCGAAATCTTCTTCCGGTTTATAAGTAGCCTTTAGTAGTATCGAGTACCTCCGAAAACATCTACTACTTAGCCTCTCGAGTTAGACCTACGACGCGAACGTTTCCGCGAGGAAGTCGGCACCCTATCCTCGCAACTCGAGCTATGCTACTAGCGTAACGACTTGGACGACACCGGGCACTATAGTAAGGTATAGAGTGCGATCTCGTAGCACGATGTCGCGACTAGAGCCGAGCGATTGCTATGTCTCGGTAGTCGACGCTATTATAGCGTAATGTTGGCGTATATAATGCATAACGCGGAAACAAGAGCTACTATTGTTATACGCGTAAGCGGACTTACTTTCCCTCCTAGTCCTCGGACATTGCTAGCGGTAATAGTAGCAATGTTGCTAAAGAAGCTGGAAGGACACCTAGAATTAGGTAGGTGTTAAGGAAGGCTAAGGCATAGCCTAGCTCTGGACCTTAGGTAAGGTCGTTGACGATACGTGGATAATACGACGCCGAGCGTGGCGGCGAATGCCGCT
>JALRMM010000663.1:0-13820 GCA_026122155.1 Zymoseptoria crescenta
CGATTGTACATAGAAAGACTGCTATCGTAAGACAGCCGTCCTACATAGTCATAGACTCCTATAGGACGTAAATGGAACAAACAAACAAACAAACAAACATGAAGTCCACACGGCTGCACGTGACAGCCAATACACCCTTGTTGTCAGCAGCAGATCCTCACCATATGAGGTTTGGTGCAATAGCCAGAGTTTGCCGCTAATTCATGCTTTGGTGTCAGACTCTGTACAGTTCGATGACCCCCGGCGAACCTCCATTGACCTCACTTATGTCTCTTTTCCCACCACCATGCGTTCGAGGGCTGAACAACACTGGCAGCCGTTTTTGCAATCGGCAAAATGCAAAGGCTGCACCGTCAATGGCCAATTCCCACGTGGCGTGACGACCAACAAGACTCCCTAGCAGCCTTGGCCTCTCTTACTGGCTTCCACTTCGGGTGAAGTTCACAATGCTATCAGCTTGGCGAGATATACCATGACGCTCCTTCGACCATTAGGGCAGATTTGGCTCCCTTGCCCGGAGATATAAAGGCTTTGAGGGCCCCATCGATTGTGCCTCTGCAGACATCGACGAGATCGGCGCCTCTTTCAAGCTTTCCCATCAAGTCCGCACGATGAGGTCCCCAATGAGAACCAATTTTGCCCTGGCTATACTAGCAGCGTTTACCGGCGCTGCGACAGTATACACTGGAGACACGCTCCGAGGTTACCCGGTCATTGCCTCTCTCGACATTAGCGACGTGCCCGCAAACCAGATCTCTCGATTCTGGCTATCGCCTGCTTCTGGTCAAGGCGGACTGCCATACTTTCTACCCATCTTCGTAGCTCGTGGATCCAAAGAGTCACTCGAGACAGGCCGAAAGTTCTCTCTTTCGGCCCGGTTCATGGCGATGAGCTGAATCCAGTGGCCGTGGTCCAAAAGGTCTTCGCGAAGCTGAACGAGACCGTGGCATCGGGAGACTTCAACGGCACCGTGATCGGACTACCGACGCAGAATCCGAACGGCAATTTGCTCAACCAACGATACTTCTACACGAGCTCCTCGAATGGCTTTCTTACGGATCTCAATCGCAACTTCCCTGGCATGAGCATCGAGGAGGGTGGCAGCCTACCGATGTCATATACAGCCGCAATCTGGAACAACATCTGGGGTAACACTTCCAATGTGGATGTTGCAGTCGATCTTCGTAAGTTGCTCGAGTCAAAGCTTGGTGAGTTCCGCTGCTGACTGCCAGAACAGACACTTTATCAACAGGCTCAATCGGTCCTCTCTGGGTCTATGCCGACTATGCTTTAGATGGCGTGCAGAGAATCGCCGAGCTTGCTCAGCCAGATATGATCAAGATCGACCCCGGTCAGAGTGGCACCATCGAGACCAGCTTCGTTGAAAGAGGGATACCAGCTATCACACTCGAGATTGGACCAGCGAACAATTGGAACGGCACTCTCATCTCCAGGGCCGTCGACTTTGTCTTCCGCCTAATGGACGATCTGCAGATGACAAGCGGCGAGACACCGACTCCCGATCTTTCCGACACGTACATCGCCAGCAACTTCTCGGATGTGACTGTGTCGCACTCTGGATGGGTGGAGCTGGATGTGACTACTATGTACGATGTCACGGAGGGCCAAGTCGTGGGGCGAGTCTACAACTCGTGGGGTGATGTGCTGGAGGAGTTGACTTCTGCTGTCAATGGGAGGGTCTTGACTGCGTTAGTTAATCCTGCTGTTGAGGGCGGTGCTGGAGTTCTAAGTATCGGCTACAATGCAACCAGCGAGAGCGCATGAATATGACTGCGTGGCAGCCGATGGCAGCATATCTGAGCTAGAGGCTAAGATACAGCAGCATTCGAGTGGCAGAATCGCTAAAACTACGACGAATGTCCAGACATGCCCCTCGTCGCCAAGCTTTTGCATGCCTCATCATTATTCGAAGGCCGCCGCTATATGGTCGAATCGCCAGTCCAAACGTTGTCTACCAGTCAGAAGCCATCCTACACCTAGGCGTGTGCGGCACAGAAAGCACAACCACCAGACTCGAAATGACACTCACCCCATAATTCCTGGTGAGCCTCTTTAGCGCCGACCAAAGCTCGACATTAGTTGAATCCGCATCCCCACCGCGGCTTTCGACGACTTCGACGACTGCCTCCACGATATGCTGAGCCTCCATGAACTCGTCTTGAGCCGTTTCGTGCTCCGCCAAGTCACGCAGTAGCACAGACTCAAGTCTATCGTACAGATAACCTACAACCTCGTTGCCGGGCCCAATTCCGAACGAGACACTCAATAACGGCGTACCCCGTAGGTCGACCTGCAGAGTCAAATACAGTTCAACGCACAGATTCTTCGGCCGACTGAAGAGTTTTATCCGCCGCCATAAAGCGTCGATGGTCGAAAAGTACCTTCGCGGCAGCGGCGTGGTCCTCTCGAGTGGTTTCCAGTGGGAAGCTTGAATCGGCAGACGTCCGTCGCTCGTACACCGCACGCAGTCCGACAACCAGCTTTTAGCGCCGTCGTCGTCTGTGTGTGCTTCTGGGTACCGCCCCATCGTCAGTAAGATTATCGTTTCGAAGCGTCCTCTGTATTCGGACCACTTCTCCTCCTCCAGTCGGATGCAGGGCAGCATTGGGTGGAGATCGAGTGCGGTCGTATCCGGTTCTAGAAGGTAGCGCATCCCATACGGCCGTTCTGGGGAGCTTTCATCGTAGTCCAGCAGCATGACACGGCGCAGGTTCGGGGTGTCTTGGATTACGGCTTTCCATTTCTTGCTCACCCGCTAGAAGACGAAGAGGTCTTCGATAGCGGTGCTGAAGTTGTAGGCGCTGGGGCCTGGTTCGTCGAGCTGAAGTAGAATGTGGATAAGAAGTTCCGGTAGATCGAGAACCCGATAAGTAGCTGAAGTTGTAGAGCGTGAGTCGACTGCTTCTGCTTCTTGCTCTGCCGATTGTGGTGAAGGCCGACCAGGAGAAGATAGTCGCCAACCAGACAGTGTCGACCAGACATAACCCATGCTCACTTTGACCAAAGAAAGGATCGTGAGTAGATGCAGCAACCGATGACTGGGATGCAACGTAATGTCGAATAGAATCAAGACATTGGTTATGAGCGCTCTTTTCGTTTGCTCGACTCAGATAAAGCCGGCTTTGCGCACAAACCAACCGAGACCACCAGCGCATGCCGTACATCCCGAGAAGATAATAATAGGTCCATACTCGCTCACGTACGCCGATGTAGCGGCATCATGCCAGATCCTTCCCGTCTCAACCAGGGATTCACTGAGTGGACCACTAATGATCGAGCCAACGCCTCTCCCGAGCGCAAACAGTCCAAAGACGAGATTTGCATCGGTCCCGTCGTGCTTCTTCTGTAGCTCCCTAATCATGCCTCCCCAGTGCGTGGAGTACGTACCGGCAGTCAAGCCGTACATGATGCTGAATATGAATAGCGGCGCAGTGACCGTGGTCAATCCCAGGACAGCAAAGACAGTGAGTCCAGAGATTATGCTTACTCCGAGGAGAACAGTCGTTACGTCGAAGCGGTCGACAAGGCTACCCACAGCGATGCAACCAAATATCATGCCCAGATTCACTAGCAGAACTGTGAGCGAGCCAAGGGTAGAGCCAAGTCCGAGCTCCTCTGCGATTGATGGCAAGTAGTTCACCGGTAAGAAATACCCCAAAGCTTGAATCGTGTTGAACAATTGGAAACTCTAGAACAGGCGACTCCGCAAGAACGACAGATCCATACGAGGCGAGACATGGGTCGCAGAGATTGGCAGACGAGGCTTCATTAGGAACAGCAGCGGCAGAGACAAGATGACGATGATAGTCGCCACGATCCGTAGTGTCTGTAGAACGTCAGCCCATCCCAAAGCCGTCGTCCTAGTTATACTCACCCAGCGAAACCCGACCCTTTCCAATAAAGCTTGCAGTATAAGCGGCATAACAACACCTCCGAAACCATCGCCCGCAATCGCTACGCCGATGGCAAACCCTCTTTTCCTCACCCACCACTTATTGATAAAGTTGATCGTCGGCATGACCAATGCATTGCCCGCCAGACCGTACAGTATCCCCTAACACGCCAACAACTGCGGCACGGTGTGCGCAAACGACGCACCGAGCAACGCAATCGCTACGACCGGCACGCCACTCCACATCGAATACTTCCTCGCCCGCGGCCAGCGCTAGAATGCCGAGAGGAACACCGGCATAGTGAGATACATTAGTCCGGTACATGTCGTTCCGATAGCAGCGATACCGCCAGAGGCGGTGTTGAAGGGAGGATTGTTCGTGTAATGTTCTTATAGGACTCCGAAAGACAGGGCGAATCCCCAGATCAGGGCGTTGTTGACGAAGGCGCCTGCGAGTGCGATGTAGGCCAGGTAACCTTCGTTAGTGGGTGGTAGGGCACTCTGAGGGCGGGAAGAGATGGTGGTAATGTTCGCCGGTAAGGCTTGTCGAGATGTCGAGAACGGTGTGTGTTCCGCGAGCTCGAGGCTGTTAGAGGTGAGAGGCCGCTAAACTGTGATTGTGGCCATTGTGATAATACGAGCGTGTGTTGTAGCCTGTGTCTGCCGGCGTCGCAATTAAGAGCTTGATTTATGAGGCCAGCCCTTTGATGGTCCGGTGCATTAGGTGTGATGTTGCTATCTCCTGTTCAGCCCTTTCTGCTTCGGAGGTAGACGTGGAGGTAGAGGTGGAGGAAGAGGTAGAAGAGTCGGATAAGTTCCTTCGCAGAAGGGTCTGAGAACTTTTGGGGCGAAAGCGACATTTAAACGCTACGAGGCTACACTGAAAAACCAGCTTTTGCAAAACACGACTAATCCTTTTAAAAATAGTACGAGCTCCGAGCGTAAGTAATTTCGAGAAGATCTATCTCTTTACTCTTGCGTATATCGAATGTTTAGGTAGATTGCTTTCCTTCGAGCAGATTCGAATTTTCGTAACGTTTTACCTTATAACTATGTTTTCGAAGTTATATACGACGACTATACGAGGTATATTAATTTTGACTTTAGTTTTATATCGACCGCAGCGAAACCCCGAGACTATAATTCTAGAATTTTAATATCTAGTTTTGTTATAAAGAAAACTATGTTTATTCGTTGCAATCCGAAGCCTCGTAACGTAGAAATGTCCTTTTAGCCCCAAAGCACCTTAGGCGCTTTATAAGAAAGCTCGAAATCCGTACCTATACCTCGAACTCGAAATTTCGGAAGGAGCGCACTAAGAAGGAGGTAGTAATGTTATACCTTAGTTAGGTGCGTAGTAGATAATGTAACGCCTAATTTTCACGCCCTACATAAGTGTGTATATACCCCGAGCGACCTTTAGATGTACTTTAGTAGGATATATGTTACATAGCAGCGGAAACAAGAGAAAGTCCTAGGAATGTCCTAATAAGCGATTGTCTACTCTTAAGATCGCGCCCTAATGCTTAGTTTCCCTTACTACGTCTATTTTATCGAATTAGATATTTAACGATATTACTATATATAGATATTAATTAACACACACTACCGTCGCGTTATACTATCGCTATACTACCTCCTCGTCGTCGTCGTAGTTGCTAAGCCTCGTACTATAGTTACCGCCCTTACGAATACGCGCTTCTAAACTAAATATACGCTCTTACGCTCTTACCTATCTCTTAGCTCTTCCGAACATACGCTCTTAGCTTACTAGCGCCTCGCGCTCTTACCTATAATCTTAGCCCTTCGAATACATACTCTTAGCTTACTAGCGCTATACTACGTCTACGCCGTAACCTAGAGTACCTCTACGCCGAGATTAAGACGCTTTTATAGGTCTCTAGATATATATATAACGAAGTCCGAGTATAGCTAAGGGATTAGAAGGGTATCGATATCTCGTATACTACGTTCGAGCGTTAGATTACTACTTAGGGGATTATAACGAGGCTACGTAGGGATAATCTTAGTAACTATAATAAAGAGCGCCTACGTACGAGGATTAAGGAGCTATTCTAGGGCACGGATAAGAACGATAATATATACTACCGGATCCTATAGATCGACGGCTTTAAGCTCTCGAAGTAGTAGTTTATTAAGTTAAGGAAGTCTATAGGCCTCTACCGAAGGATCCCTAAGGACGATAGGCCGACGTACGACGAGATTATTAAGGGCATATTAATTAGCGTAATCTAGGGTAGAGTGTTAGAGGACTACGGATACCGCAACCTTACGAGGGAGATACGAAAGAAGTTTAGGCTTATCGGAAGGTCTTAATCCTAGCGCTCTTAGTGCCGATCTTAGTACTAACCTATATATATAGGGACCGGATCTTTAGCGTTGCCTACCGCTTGAATCCTATACTATTTTAAGCACGCCGTATTAGTAAGCGAGTCCGTATGCGTTCTTATCTTCTAAAAGCTAAGAGTCCGGATTATATATAGTTAGTAGATATATATTGCAAGCTAGAGCTATTCGGTATTTAGTTCTATTACTACATTAATATGTATTTACGTAGGATTATATAGGCCTATGTCGGCACTATAGCTAAGACGAAGTTCTCGGTATTCTATTAATATCTCGGCGTAGTTAGTAAGCTCGGACGGACGCCGTAGGTAAGTATCTTAGTGCATATCTTAGTATATTGTCCTCGGTTTCTAACTATATACCTAGATTATGCGTACTAATTACGGCGTTAAGACTCTAATAATAGCCGACGCTTACCTCTACTTCCGTAATCATTAAGAAGGCTATTAACTACGCTTTAACGAGGGCTTCTAGTATATAACTAGTAAGGGCAACAACACGATTAAACGTTTCTAGGGACTCGGTGCGACGGTAGCGTTTAATAGGTAGCGTAACTTCTTTATCGAGATGCGCAACGCTCGCTACTATAATAAGGATTAAAAGGCTAACCGTATCGCCTTCCTCGCTATCTATATACCGATCCTTCGATACACTATCTAGAAGTTCGTTAAAACTTATAATCGCTACCGCATCCGGAAGCATACTAAGATCCCTAGCTATGTTAATAGTATTCCGAATACGCTCTATAACTATCTAGAGTTAAAGGGAACCGAGCTATATAGCATCGCCCTCGATACCGCGCATCCGGAGATATAAGAGATAATCGACCGGAAGGACGAGTTCGGTAAGTATACGATTAGCTAGGGATTTAACTAAGATCTACACCGAGATTAGGCTATTAGGTTACACCGGCGGCAAGTGCTAATATACATATATAGACCTCGTTTCGTATCTTCCGGTAGCTACTATATATTAGGTTAACTACGTACTCGCTTCTACTAAACTCCCTACTAAGATAACTAGCGAGGAGTCTACCGCTACTAGTAATAAGCTCTATATTATTACATACCTTTACCTCCGTGCTATAGCCGCCGCGTACTTAGCTACCGGTAGTGTATTAGTAGAGTTCAAGACGTCGGCGTAGGGTGTAGGCCTATAGCTAAGGGATCGCATAAGGTAGGTATTCGTAGAGAACGGCTTCCCTCTTTAATTAAGATAATAGCTAGGATTACGGTAAGATCGACAGCGTATAGTAGACAGCCTCCTTAATTAAAACTCTACTTATTCCCCGTCCTCTACCTTTTTCCCTGCCCTCCACTCCCTCTACTTCCTTAATATATACTAATACAACGCTAATATACACCGATTAGCCCTTAATTATCTTTTAATTATCCTTAATTATCCTTAATTATGCCTACATTTACTAAGTTCTGCATAGAGGATAGAACTCCTTATGTTAGACTTACTAAGTACTATAGCAACTACGGCTGCGATCTACTAAGTACCGAGACACGTACTAAGATTACTACTATCGCCTCTACCGCTCTAGTAAGCAACCCTAGTACCGGCGCATATAAAGGATATAGCGTTATTTAGTCCGGTCGTGCTAATCTAGTTCGATAGAGCACTTCCAAGAAGCACACTCGCCCTACTAATACTAGTAGCCGCAATCTATTAATCGCCTACGCCGCTTAAGCTACTACTGCCGCTAACGCTATAGTAGTAGCGCCTTAATTAAGTAAAGCCGGTCTATTATTATCGGCATCCGTAGCGGCTACGCCTCTAGCTAAGTCTAAACGTAGTAGACTATAGGTCGAGACTCTATAGGAGGTTAGCATTATATGTACGATGCATACCGTTAAGGTAACTACTAGTAATGCGGTGCTAGAGTATAGCGGATAGACCGATCCCTTCGAGTAGACTAGCTAAGGCCTCGTGGACGAGATAAGCGCTGCTCTTAGTGCTATCTTAAAGGAAGAGCGTCGATTCTAGCTGCTTAAATACCTCCTCGGTAAGAGCTACTACGCTTAGAACCGCGTACGCCGGCGTCTATATTATAACTGCTTCCTATCTATTAGGTACAACGACCTCTATTAACCCGTTAAACCCGGCTACACGAGCACTATATCTACTAATATTATCCGGATGTTGGGCCCTTTTATTACTAACAACACGATTAAGCTCGTTAAGGCGACCGTATACGTTACCCTACTCGTTAATAAGGATAACCGCTATAACCGCCGAGGGGGATATGTCCGTATGCATAAGGAAGATCTAGCGTTACGTACTACTAAGGCTAGCTATATATACCTACTAGGCTAGCGTATGTACGAGGATAGTAGAGTGGAGAAACCGGACGGTTTATTTACGCTGTCGTCCACTAAGCTAAAGGACGTAGACAAATTTATTAAGGAGCTCGCTACTACCGCTAACGAGAGCGCTACTCTTAGCTCTAATCTTACTACTAGTAAGGGCAAGGGCAAGGGCAAGGGCAAGCAGCTAGATAAGGACAACTAGCTAGCCTATAAGATCGCTATATACGCCGCTCTCGGTAGTAACGACGACGATCTTAGCGCTAATCTCGCTATTAGAGCCGCCGTTACTAACTCTATTAAGATAGCGCCTACCGCTAGTCCCTCGAGGACTAGTAAACGTGCTACTAGCTTAGAGCTCCAGCCGTCCTTACTAGTAAGAATTAACAACTCCCTTATTATCCTCGACAACGACATTAATACCGCCTCTAGCTCGTAGGATACTATAGCCTAAGCTAGAGCGGCCGTTATACAACGAGCTAAGAAGAAGGCGGACGAGTCTAGGCTAGCCGCATTACTACCGCTATAGACGCCGGTTAAGGTAGTAGCATTACTACCGCTATAGACGCTAGTTAAGGTAGTAGTATCCTTAACGTCCTCCGGAGTAGCTAATACGAGAGCGATACAACTATCCTTAATAAAGAAGGAGGCTAGCTAGAAGGAGGCTAGCTAGAAGGAGGCTAGCCTAGTTAAGCGTAAGCTATTAGCCGCGATACTAGCCCTTACGCTAGTATAAGAGCGCTCTAAGATCGTAAACACGCCTATTATTAAGAAGCCTGTTATTAAGGAGCCTATTGTTAAGGAGCCTGTCCTTAAAGAGCCTGTCCTTAAAGAGCCTGTCCTTAAAGAGCCTACGGTTAATAGGCTACGTAGAAGCAGAAGGAAGCGACTGCTAACGTAGAAGAAGGCTAAGAGCAAAGGTTAATATAGTCTTAGTGCCGAATGCATAGGGGTAGAGGTATACAGGATTGGAAGCATAGGTAGCTTAGCATTAATATTAAGTATAAAAATAGGTACTATTCGGCAGCTCGAGAGCTAATCTTATCGTATCTTAGTGCAATCTTAGCTACTTCTACTCTAATGCCGCTAAACGAGCCTCAAAAAGCTTATTAGTCTCTAAGAACGATAGATGCCTCTCCTTAAGGCCTCTAATCTTACTACGAAGTCTATCGATCTTAGTCTTATATATCTCCTTTATATAGAGGATGTTACGCATTATTCTATAAACCTTGTCCGCTAACTCTACCTTCGCCTCCGTTAAGTCCGCTACCTCCGACTATAATACCGCTACCTTTGCTTCTTTATCTACAATACTAAGACTGTCTTCGACATCTAACTCCTCTTTTACCGTAATCCTAGCGCCGTAGTTAGCCTTACTACGGCTAAAGTAATATCTATAAGTCGTAAGCTTCGAGTTATCCTTATAGACGCGATAGACGTAATTCGTATTAATATAGAGCCTATAAGGCGAGTGCGCAGCTTGTCCTAGGATAATTAGCTAAGATTAGGCCGAGATTAGCCTAGATCGCCTAGATTAAACTTGTTAGGGAAAGCTAAGGCATAGCCTAGCTCTAGACCTTAGGTAAGGTCGTTAGATAATACGACGCCGAGCGTAGTAGCGAATGCCGCTTACGTAACGTATAGTTGTATATTAGGAGGCACGTAGGTGCAACTTAATAATAGCAAGAATTAGTTTTATTACTAGTGGGATTACTAGCTAGCGTTCTATACACTACGATATCTTTATACTTCTTATAATTCTAATTCTTCTCTAAGAGCCCGCGGTCTATAGAACCTAATAGCGGACGAGATACCTACCGGCGAGCTACTTACTCCTCCTTAGCGAGCTATAAGCGAACGATAAGGGTCGGTAGCACTATCTAATTAATTAGCTATGTCGGTTCCCGATATAGAGATAGAGATTAATAAGCTAGATTAGGAAGCGGTAAGGCTTTCGGCGGCGCTTCGCTTACGTAACGCTCGCGTCCGCGTATAGGAGTTACGTTATATAGCCGCCGTAGAACCGCTAGACGGAAGCACTCTAGGAGTAGGAGATAATAGCTCTATCGCTATAGCGGACTCTATCGAATATCGTCGTCGATAGCTTAGTTAGGATAGCGTCGGGACTCCCGAGTCCACGTCTAGCCTACTAAGCGCCGGAGTGCCGCCTACGAGGGGCCTAGCCTTACGTCCGAAATTAAAAGAGCTAAGAAACTTCAAGGGAGATAGTGTTACTAAGAGTCGACAGTTCCTCCGTAAGCTCGAACTTATCTTTAAGCTCTCGGTAGATGCATACTCGATAGAGAGGGAGAAGATCCTATATAGGGTAATGTACCTCGTAGGAGACCCGTAAGAGAAGTAGCACTAGAACTATAGCATAGCGGATGTTCGTCGCATAACCTTCGACGACTTTCGCACCTTTATACGGGACGTAGTCGGGGATCCGGTAAACTATATGCTAGACGTTACCTTAGAATATAAGAAGGCTTATTAAGCGGACAACTAGACCGTCTAGAAGTTCGCGATAAAGCTAACTATTTTGGAAGATTAGCTAGGTAACTACACGGAGGCGTAGAAGATTCGCCACCTACTCGTAAAGCTGTCGCTAGCGTTGCGAGACACTATTGTTAAGCATTATACTATCCCTGCTACTAGGTAGGAACTAGTTAGCCTAGCTACTCGGATTGAAAGTATAGGAGCTTCGGCCGGTAAGAGAGCCGTAACCGACTCTTAAGCTCCGAGTAGGCTAGATAAGAAGAACCGCTTCGAGAAGAAAAATTAAGAGAACTCCGGACCTCTACCTCGCGGCCTACGGAGCGATTAGTAGGCTAGCGGCAACCGTAACGTAGGTCCACCGCTAGGCAATAATCGTAACCGGGAGTGGATAGCTAAGGCTAAATGTTATAGCTATAGTAAGAAAGGCCACATTGCTCTATACTACCCGAATAAGAAGGCAGAGGTACGCAAGCTAGAAGTAGATAAGGAGCTAGAGTAGAGCTAGACGAAGAAGTTAAAAAAAGGAAGAGGCCTAGGAAAGGATCGCGACTAGGCTTCGAGATTCCAGTCGATTTAAAGCGTACGTCTCGTAAGCGAGGTAAGGTCGTCTTACCTACGGGCGAGGTAATAGCCGATTTCCTCCTAGATAATTATGCGGACGTAAATGTCGTCTTATAATCTTTCGCACTAAAGCACGGGTTGGAGCGCATTAAGAACGCTACGCTTCTATACGTAGGTGCGTACTAGGGGAACAAGGGCACTAAGAGCTATTGTTATAGTACGTACAAGATTCGCTTAAGGCTCGTAGACTCTAAGCAATTAGTTCGCACCTCGGAAGCAATCTTCTACGCTATTAATATAGAAGATAAGGCCCTTATTCTCGGTAACCTATAGAGGGCCTAGAATAGTATACTAGTAAACAGCGCACGTAACTAATAGTTGTACTTAACCGAGTCGTAGGGCATAGATATGCTAGAAGCATTCCAGTTTATAGACGACTTGAAAAGAAGCGATAAGGTCTATGTAGTAACTATTCGCCGAGTCGAGATAGACACGGGTACGGCTATTACTATCGAAGGACTCCCTAAGGAGTATAAAGATTTTAAAGACGTGTTCGTAGGCTCTAATTAGGTGCTAAGTAGGCTACTAACAGATATAGAGCATGCGATCGACCTCGAAGAGGGTAAGAAACCCCCCTTTAAGGCAATATACTATTAGTCCCAGACCGAGCTAAAGATGCTCGAGGAGTACATCTAAAAAGCCCTTAAGCATAGGTGGATCTAGCGGTCCACTAGCGAGGCGGGTGCTCCTATCCTATTCGTCCCTAAGAAGGATAGTACCGTTCGCTTATACGTAGACTATCGGGGATTGAACGCGATTACGCTAAAAAACCGGCATCCGCTACCGTTAATTAGTAAGACCCTCGATCGCCTATAAGGGTGCATGTATTTCACGACTATTAACTTGAAGGATGCGTATTATCGCATCCCGATTAAGTAAGAGGATCGCTAGAAGACCGTATTCCGCACGCGTTATAGTTACTTTAAGTACTTAGTTATGCCTTTCGGCTTAACTAATACTCCAGCGACTTTTTAGGGATATATTAACCGCGCCCTAAGTAGGTTAGTTAATTAGATTTGTGTAGTATACTTAGATAATATCCTTATCTATAGTAAGACACGTAAGGAACACATGCGAGCTATAAGAGAGGTGCTTAAGCGACTACGGAAGTTCGCCCTCTTTGCTAGTCCCAAGAAGTACTTCTAGTTCTAGCAAAAGGTAGACTTCCTTAGATTCGTAGTTACGCCTAAAGGGATCGAGATAGATCCTAGTAGGGTAACCGCAGTCTCGGAGTAGCCGACTCTTAAGACATACGTAGACATCTAGTAGTTCCTTAGATTTACCGGTTTCTACCGGCGATTTATTAAGCACTACTCCAAGATTGTTAAGCCCTTTACCGATTAGTTAAAGGGGATAAAGAAGGGCAAGAAGCCTAGGAACCTTAACTAGGGAGCAGCCGAAGAGCAGGCGTTCGCCTAGTTAAAGTCCGCCTTTACCTTAGCTCTAGTACTTAGGCACTATAATCCTATAAGGAAGCTAAGGCTGGAAACCGACGCCTTAGGCTACGCGCTAGCGGGCATTATGTTATAAGAGTTCGACTCGTAGTAGCATCCTATCGCCTTTTGGTCGAGAAAGATAATCCCTACTAAGTGCAACTATAAGGTGCATAACCAAGAGCTACTAGCCGTAGTAGAGTGCTTTAAGCAGTAGCGTCTATACCTCGAAGGCGTACCGTATACGATTTAGGTACTAGTCAACTACGCTAACTTAAAGGGCTTTATGTCGGTGAAATAGCTAAATAGTAGACAAGCTCGGTAGGCTGTCTTTCTAGCGCCCTTCGACTTCGTAATTAAACATCGAGCTAGGAAGACTAACCTAGCCGATGCGCTATTAAGGCGCCCGGACTACGTAACCGAGAAGTAAGCGGTAAGCACGCTGCTCCTAACTTTGTAGAACAAGTTAGCGTACTAGGCGACTAATAAAGCGGCTAGAGGCGATCCCCTCGTAAGGAGGATCGTTGTTACCTATAAAGAGCAGAAGAAGTTAATTCCCCGAGCAGCCGTCCTAAGGATAAGCGTCCTACCTACGTTGCCTATAAGGGTCGTACGTGCGGCGGTTTTAGATAAGTAGGCGTATATGCTACTATCTAAGATGCTAAAAGGAATAATTAG
>JALRMM010000664.1:0-13722 GCA_026122155.1 Zymoseptoria crescenta
AGCTACTATAGCTAGTTTTACTCGAGTATAACTATTAAATTTAATAGTTATATACTATTTTATACTCCTTTCTATATAAAATCCTTAAGGAGACAAAAATTCGGGGTTTTACTAATAAATATTACTAATTAGTAATTACTAATTACTAAATAGGGTCTTAGTAAAATTAATATTAATATCCATCTATTTTTTTACGAAATACTGTTAGCCATATTAATAGTAATTAGTAATTACTAATTACTAAGGCTAAAAAGGTTACTATTACTAACGAATGCGCAACACTGGGGCCGTCTTTGGCGTCCTTTGATGTGAACTTTAGAACTGAATGCGAGAGAAGAGAGACTCTATCGCTGCAGGGGACTGGTATCTGGTTTCTACAACGGGTACCACACCTCTGAGCTATTGGTAGACACAGCGCACAGTTTATCAATCGCGACTCCACGACCTCACTCACCGTCGTGGTTGCAATGAAGTCTGGACGAGTTCTACGTCTCGCGGATCGAAAGATTGTGTCATGCACAACTGCAGTATTGTGTGACCTCTGCCATCCCCTCGCCGGGTACACCGTCTCAAGACGCCATTGCAATCCAAGCCCATCCGGCATCCCTCCCTCAATGTGTGCTCCACCCAGGCGGCCACATTCTCTTTTTACTTGTGATTTACGCGTGCTGGATCTTGTAGTCCATATCCGGTCGCGAGCCATTCGAGGCAGACCAATCGTGACTGTACGAGTCCCAATTCACATGGAATTTCCAGTGGTCGTAGGTTCTGAGCGAGTCTGCCGCACCATTATGGTGACTTCTCATACAGTCTGCGGGCGTTGATCGATATATCTGCCCTCGACGCTCAGTGTCTCGAGTGATCAGGACATCCCTAGCCCTTTTTGGTCCCATGAGATGATGGCGCATAGTATCGCAGGATGAGCATGATCTTTGTGTATCATTTCCCATCATAACATATTGCGAGCTCTTTCATTTCTCCATCTTGACCACTTGCGCCAGCTCCTTCTTTACAGTCGCCGCAGCGTCCTTCGCAGCATCCCTTGGGATCGTCAAGTCGGGCGCCGACGAGCTGCTGTTCCCGTTCGACTTGGTCTCATCTCCCTGGAGCGCAATGTGCTGCATGACAATCTTGAGAGCTTCGTCGTAGGTCTGAGCCTCTCCACTTCTGAATAATTTCTCGACGTAGTCCCGGAGCGCTTGCGACCAGCCTGCTTCATCTAGTCGTTGTTGAAATGTGCTTTGTATGCGCTTGATGCCGCCGTTCTGAAGGAGGGCCATGGTGATGTTGTCCTGGGTCGAAGGGTTGTAGCCGGATGTCGCTCCGTTCACGGCGACTTTGGTTTTGTCGTCTCCCGCCATGGTGGGTGGTGTCCAATATGGGATGTATTGGGGTGCCTGTTCAATGTAAGGCTCTTCTGAGCGTCTTTGTCCGGAGCAGGGTGAGAGCTGCGAGCTGTGAGACGCGTTAGCGCTAGCGCTTGGAACGTCACACTGACTAAGCTTCCACCATGTGCAGGGGCACATTATGGTCTCACGATTGAACGACGAGGCACGAGCCGCATTATTACTGAAAGACTTCATAACCATACCAATGTATTGTGACACCTATTCTGCACAGACCCAAACACCCGTATCTATGCGTCAATCAAGTTCTCCTCCTCGCCGTTCTGCTGCTTGGAAGCCTGGCCATTCTCCTCTCCATTATCCCGCGTATCCTTACTTCCCTTCTTTGACTGCCTCTGGTAGTATTGATCCAAGACCTTCTTCGGAATACGGTTGAGCAGTTCCTTGGGGTAGATGCGGAGCAAGTCCCATGCCTGGTCCAGACCGTCGAAAATAGAACGTTTCTCGTACGCGCCTTGGGTGATGTACGTCTTCTCGAACTTCTCCAGGAACTCGAGTGAGAGCTTGTCCTCATTGCTCAGTGCCTCTTCACCAACGACAGCCTTCATACTGGCAGCATCACGACCGATGGCATACTTGGCGTAGAGCTGGTTGGACACATCGGAGTGATCCTTGCGAGTGTGGCCCTCGCCAATGGCGGACTTCATGAGACGCGAAAGCGATGGCAGGACGTTGATCGGTGGGTAGATACCCTTGTTGTGCAACTCACGATCGACGAAGATCTGCCCCTCGGTGATGTATCCAGTCAAGTCAGGAATTGGATGTGTGATATCTAGAATGTGTCAGTCGATAGCGCACAGCTCAGTACTTCGAGTGACGTACCGTTGTTGGGCATGGTCAGGATAGGAATTTGGGTAATGGAACCGTTGCGTCCCTGCACACGACCAGCACGCTCGTAAATGGTCGACAAATCTGTGTACATGTAACCAGGGTAACCACGGCGACCGGGCACTTCTTCTCTTGCGGCGGAGACCTCGCGCAGAGCGTCACAGTATGATGTGAGATCAGTGAGAATGACCAAAACGTGCTTCTCCAGTTGGTATGCGTAGTACTCGGCGGTGGTGAGGGCAAGGCGGGGGGTGATGATACGTTCGATGGTCGGATCGTTGGCCAAGTTGAGGAAAAGCGTGACACGCTCCATGCTGCCGTTCTCTTCGAAATCCTTGGTGAAGAAACGGCTGGTCTCCAAGTTGACACCCATGGCACCGAAGACGATGGAGAAGTTGTCAGAGTGACCATCGTGGACGCCCTTCGTGGGCTGGACAAGACCGGCCTGTCTGCAAATCTGAGCAGCGATTTCGTTGTGAGGCAGACCGGCAGCGGAGAAGATGGGAATCTTCTGTCCACGAGCGATAGAGTTCATGGTGTCGATGGCTGAGATACCAGTGGAGATCATCTCTTCGGGATATACACGGGAGTACGGGTTGATTGGAGAGCCGTTGATGTCCAGGTAGTCCTCAGCCAACACCTTCGGACCCTTGTCAATGGCCCGGCCAGAACCATCAAAGACTCGCCCCAACATGTCTTCCGACACACCCAGCTTTAAGCTGTGGCCGGTGAATTCGACTTTTGTCTGCTGAGAGTCAGCATCGTCTGTCATTATCGTCGTATCCAGGATATGCCCACCTTCTTGACATCAATTCCTGTGGTTCCCTCGAAGACCTGCACAACAGCGCGGTTGCCTGTGGGGTGTGGTCATCAGCTTCTGTCCTCCCATTCTACTGACTGTTCCGTGTAGTGTTACACACCTCTTGCTTCAAGAACCTGTCCAGATCGCTCGGTGCCATCGGGCAATGTGATAGCCACAATCTCGTTGAACTGGGGGAATTTGACCTGGCCGAATCTCAGTATGTCAATCTCTCAAGCTCTTGGCCATACCCAACTCACATTCTCCAAGATGACTAGCGGGCCATTGACACCTCCGATGGTGTTGTATCGGATTCTCGGCGTCACCGACATCATGCGCGGGTCTACATCCTGCTCTTTGGCCATGACGGCTATACGCCGCTGTGGCTGTGGGATAGTGGGAAGGTCGGAATCGAACGGAGATCGAATACGGGTCTGGGATGAATCTTCGTGAGACTCTGCGGCTGTGATTGTTACGGCGTGGAGGTGGTGTGTGGTCCTTGGAGCAATGCACAGCTCGACGCTTGAGGTGGAGCTGCGGTCGAAGCTTGGACGGGAGGCTTGGAGGTTCTGACGACGTTGTAGCCTTAGAAAGTCAGGCAGAAACAACAAGAGGAACTCAATGCCAGACCGCAAGCAACTTGAACAACAAGGACAGACTACACAAGCGCAAAAGTTTCATACGTGCGGTCGCGCTCTTTTCTGCATGGCAGAAATTGATAATTCGGGAACTGCAGAAGACGTTTCAAGGTACACTACGGACAGCATACCCTTCGGAAGCTTTCCAATCAGGATTCATTTCACTAGCTATTGAGGATTCCTGACTTTCGGTGCTCAGCATCCGCCGCTCCTCAATTTGTCCGATGAAGAGACAGCCAATTGCTCAGAAGCTCGGCTACCCGGATCTGGTGCAGTGAAGTTTCTCCGTTTTAGTTGCCTTCAAATGGAGTCTCGAATGGCCTAGAAGAAGAGACGAAAAGATCAGCATTGTTCAGACAATTCAAGGGTGTGCCGCCTGCATTCAATCTTACCGTTCAGCACGAGGCGTCAGCCTGGCGAGGTGGCGTCTCTGTCCATCTTGCCAATCCAAAAGTGCAGTGTGGGCTGTGACACGGTTGTCCCAAACGACTACCGTACCCTTCTCCCACTTCACGCGGGCGTGGAAATCTGCACCCAGAGCTACGTGGTCGAAAAGGAACTTCAAGAGGAAGTCGGACTCTTCCTAGAGGAGGGTTAGCCGGGGCCTAGCCAGGGGTCGGGAGTGATGTCTGCGATGGTCCAATCGTGGACTGCCAGCAAGGCTCTCACATGTCATCTACTTGCCTTTTTGAAACCCACTATCCTTCGGGTGAATTGAGTGTTGACGAACAAAGCCTTCTCTCCCGTAACTGGATGCGTGCGTACGATTGGGTGGACGTTTGAGACTGGGTCACGTCGGACTAGTAGCAGAACAAGAGTCAGCAGAAGCCTCGAGGCTCGATAATATGCCTCGCGTACCTATGCCACCGCGAGCGAGTGCTTGCTGAGCTTGTTCGTGTCCAGAATGAACTGCTTTGAGGCCGTGAAGGCGCTCTTGAAAAGCGGGGCTGAGGCGTTTGTACGCCTCCGCCATGTTTGCGAACAGCGTGTCACTGTGAGTGTGTCAGGCATTGCATCATTTAAGATCAACACATTCAAAACTTCCCCTCCCGCATCAGGTCCGTCGAGACGATAGAGGAACGTTGTAGACGGCGGCTGCATCTCGTACGTGACGTCGGAGTGCCATGTGATCGAGTTGCTGGTAAGTTTCAGCCTCTATGCAGTACCACGATCGAACCAACAAACTTACGTCCTCTCTTGGAAGTAGTCTTTGGCCGTCGTATCCGATGCCGAACGATGGACCAAATGAACCTTCGGGAAGCCCTTTGGAGCACCTGACGCTGGATGGATGTGAGATGGCCCGAAGTACTCCGCAATGTCGAGAGCTTCCTGAATGGGCAAGTCTGCAAAGTCCTGTCCTCGGAAAGCGACCACTTTCTTCTCGGCCACGAAACGAGCAAGCTCATCCTTGCCGGCGTTGGTAAGCTTCGAGAGCTGGATACCAGTCACCTCCGCGCCAATGTTGGCTGTGAGATCCTTCACTTCAGCACCAGCGAGCAGGTTGGGAAAGCTGGGGTCGGCATTGTTGCCCGGCTGGACGGCCTCGAATGGCTCATATGGAGGGTAGCGAGTGTCTGGGTCCCAGTATGGAAGGTAGTGAGGGTAGGCCGCTGGAGCAAATTTCCCATCGCCGTGCAGTTCAACGTCGTAGTTGGTGCTCTTAGCACTTTGACCGAATGCTTCCTTCGACTCTGTGCTCTGGAGCTTGTCCTTGATGTACTCCTTCTCCGCCTCGGAGCTCACATCGTTCAAGGTATTCTCGACAAGGCCTGGAGCCATTGTGATGAAGGTAGAAGCAGTACAAAGTGTTCAGAGTGATGGTGCGTCAACGCGTCTTGTAAGGTGGAAGGGAAGATGAATGTTGGGAGAGATGGAAGAGATACAGGGCATATATTTACCGCGAGCCGGCATCGGGTCCACAGAGGATGAGCAAGCGAACAAAGGTACCTACTCGGGTACCTAAGCTTGGCCGGCGACTCGCCATAGGTCAGTTCTGATGCCATGGAGCTGCCAGGTCACATCTCATCGCGTGCGAGGCAAAGATGGCAAGGTCTTGCCGAGTAGTAAGTGCCCACGAGTGGGGTTCGGGTGGCCACCTCATTCAGGCAAAGTGCAGTCGAACAACGTGGTTGTCGCGTTGTCGGGTCGTCGGCGACCGGCCGGCCTCATTGGCCCGAAGGGCCTATATTGCTGAACTGGTTTTTCGACCGGGGTTGGAATGATTGGTTCACAGCCAAAGTTGAATTTGCGTATTATGTGACTTCCCAACACGTAATAACGTAGTGCCCTCGAGTTGTCTTCTAAAGCCACGCGTCTACCTTAGAAAACAAACCAAATAATGCAATGCTAAATGTCTACTAAGTTCTATCGCGACCGGCCTTACGATAGACTACTGCCTATCGCCTCCTTCCGCAATGCTACAGGCAGAGAGTTTGCCGCCTGCAACGAGTGTCGAGCACAACGTACTATAAAGCGTCGTCGTGCTAATAATAGCGCTCCTATACTAGTTTAGCCGCCTAATAGCGACAATAACTCTAGTCTAGACGAGGAGGCTACTGTTCTCGCGAGACTCGCAGCGGTATGCCTGCAATTATTTTCTAAAGCTCTGTTCCTACCTTAGAAAAGAATGTCTACCGTACTAACGACTACTTTAGGGAAGTAATGCTACTATAAGAGCCGTAAGGCAGGCCTCTATAGCCGAACGACGGTCTGCTCCACTACCCGCTAGCCGCTACGTTCCTCGTAAGCGCGATATCCTTCCTCGTCCTCCGCCTCCTCTACCTCTACCGCCTCCGTTACCGCTAGATTCACCGGAGGATAAAGACGCTCGAGCGGCTAGAATCGCCGCTAAATAGCTAGAAACGCTCCGTATAGACCTCTACGAGGACGCACATAAGGTACTACGCGTCTATAACGAAAGCACCGATCTGCGCAATCCGGCGGTGTCGGAGAAGGATTAGGAAAGAGTAGTAGCATAGATAAAGGATTTGAACACTAAGGAAACCTACTTTTGCTCTCGATGTAAGGAACGCTAGTTCGATATAAAGGTAGGCAATTCTTTTCTAAGCTGCTGTAGCTACTTTAGAACGAAATTAACGTCCTCTAGCTCGATCGCGCTAGCATCTACCAGCGTTACAAAACCGTAGACGCGCGTCTGTCGGCCGGCGAACCTTATCTTATATCCGCTAAGAACTCTATGGATCCGGGGCATGTGCCTACGTAGCTACTAGCGTTGTCTAATATTAAGCAGCTGCTTATTGCACCGGTCTATATTAGCATGCACATAGTCCACGTCGATAGTGCATAATAGAGATACAAGGGACACGTTATAACCTTCGCTCGTAATGTGCCTAATGTAGTTACTAAGCTGCCACGATTGCCGGCCTAGTGCAATACTATCCTTATCCGGCCAGAGCAAGATCTAGCCGATCCTAATCGTAGTTAGTTCACCGCGCAGTTCCGCAGATCCTTTACTGTAAATCGCTTCCATATGTAGGTTAGTTCTTTTCTAAAGTAGCAAGCACACTTTAGAAAAGAATTACTAACATCCGAAGTAGACTTGGCTAGATTACCTAATCCAACACCACCCCGGCTATACTAATATTAGGATAGACTACGCCGCACTTCTCTCCCTCCCTAAGGATAGCACGGTCCTCGATAAGATCGCGGCGGTTAACGTTAAGGACAACTCTACGCTGCCGGAGGGTAAGGATAGTGCTAATATCGAGGGCGTAATAGAGGGTGCCGCCGTACCCAATACCCTCCCCGGTAAAACAGAGGCGGTAGATTTTCTTTAGGGTAAGATAGCTACTGTCTAAAAACACGGACTAAGGAGTCTAACATTCTACAGGTTTAAGGCCTAATCCTAAGCATTTTAGAGCCGCAATAGCATAGCTACGTCTATAGACTCTGCGGTACTCGCAGTAGGACCGTGCATCGCAGTAGGCCTGCAAGCAACGGATCTTCTCGCTCGCATTCCCTTGCCTATTTCCTTAAGGTCTTGCCGGTCTATGTCGAATTCTTTTCTAAGCCTAGCAGCCCACTTTAGAAAGGAATTGCTAACGGTTGCTACAGACTGGGCCCTCCCACGGTTAAGGAAGGTGCCGCTCTTAAGGTGGATCTAGCATCTCCTTCGATACGATAATAGCCGGTTCGCCCGTTACTAGCGCTTCCGCTACGCCGTCTTTAACACGTAGATGCGTTACATTAGTAGTAGCCGGTCGCGCTGGATTATTAATCGCAAGGACGGCTATACGATAACCCTTAACGAGCTGCGAGAACACCTCCGTAAGGACACTCGCTAGGCCTAGGCCCTCCTTAACCGCGTTGTCCGTAGATCTACGACCGTTAAGGGGATTCGGCCTTTCTAGAACAAGAAGCGGTCGGAGCTGACATTATACATCTATGCGTTAGGTGGGCAATTCTTTTCTAAGGCGCTCTTGTTACTTTAGAAAAGAATACTAATCCCGCTTCTAGGAAAACCCGTATTCTTCTTTACGTTTAGCGCGGCTAACATACAGTAGGATAGTCTGCATCGACTGCTACCTAACTACGAGCGGTGGAAGAATAGCACTAATGTAGAACGGCTTCAGATCGGTCGCAATAACCTCCGTAACTATCCACACGTTGCGACTTGGCATTTCCACGACCGGTTTACCTCCTTCTTTAATTAGGTTGGTGTTTATTTCTACAGTAGCCACTTTAGAACAAAATTCTGACCTGTTTTGCAGGTTCTTAAGCCGAAGTTCGGCATTGTTAACTACTAGTTCCGGTACGAGTTTCAAGGCCGCGGCAGCACGCATGTCCATAGCTTCGTATAGTGCGATCTACGTGTTATGCCGGAAGCATATAGCGACATCGAGGACGAGACAGATCGCGCCGCCTTTACCGCCTTTTGGGATAAGCATATCGTTGCGGTTAATCCTTAGCTAGGTAGGGCTCGCGCCGGTATTAGCACTCGAGGTGTATATAACACTACTGCTAATAAGCTAACTAACACCCTTGAGGATCTGTCGGACGTCGTAAATCGCGTATAGTAGCACTCGTGCGATAGAAGCAAGGTAAGTATGTCTATCGTTCGTTACCTCTATCGCACCGCCGCCGCTACGGGGTATTTATACCCCCCCTTCTACCTCTTTTTTCTTCTCTTCCTACACTAGCAGGGTAAGCGACTTTAGACGGCGGCGGGGCGAGCGACTTTAGACGTATAGTAGCCGCTGCCGCCGCCTCCCTCTCTTCTTCTTCCTATACTAGTAGGGCGCGGATTCTTTTCTAAAGTGGGATTTCCTGCTTAGAAAATAAATCCGATCCTACAATTACGGACTAAGGAGTCTAACATGTCGTAGGGTTACTACTAGCGACGGGTAAGAGGCGCTCCGCCTAATGTACCGACTAAGTGCCGGTTCCACTTCCCTCGAGCTACAGGCCCTGCAACGACTAACCGTAGCCGCAATCCCCACTACCCTCTATTTAATGCTGCCTCGAACGACTGCATAATAAACGCGTATTGCCCTACGGTCGCGCTAGCCTAGCGAGCGAATAGTAACATCTCGCCCTACACGTCTACGAAGGCGGTAATTAACTACGTCGGGAAATACGCGACTAAGAATAAGCCTACGACGTTAACGTACTAGTAGATCGCCGGAAGTCTGGCGCCGTTTTTGAATAAGAATCGGGTGGGTAGTTCTTTTCTAAACTGTGTGTCTTACTTTAGAAAAGAAATCTGACCTATTTCCAGCCCGCACTGTCGCTAGCAAACAAGACTATTAACCGCTTAATCGCCGAGAGGGACTAGTTAGCGCAGGAGGTTTCCTATATCCTCTTCGGCTTGCTACTCTCGCATAGCAGCCGCGAGGCTATTAGCCTCGACTGTCGGTCTAAGGATTAGCTTAGGACATCCGTCGAGCTCGATAAGGCCGGTAAGGAGGTCGAACGTAGTCGGACTGCCCTCGAGAAGTACAAGGCTAGACCTAACACGTACGAGGATATAACGCTGTTCACGTTCCTTACTAGCTTTAAATACAGGAAGGGCAAAACCCCTTAGCCTCGGCCTAACGCTCCTAATCGGATACTCTGTTACATGCTAAGGTATTTCTTTCTAAAGTGTAAGTAGCACCTTAGAAAAGAATTAACCGCATCTTTATAGATACTCCGCCGTGTCGACTAGCCCAGACTACGAGAACTTCTGCCGCATAAAGATTGTCCTCTACTATCTATTTCGCACGTATCCTGTCCTGCCGCACGATAGCTATGCAACTTAGGCGGACGCCTACTACTATTGTTAGTAGGAGGAACATAGCTACCCTTTTAACTACATGGATAAGGTTCTCGATAATCCAGATAAGGATAATAAGTTTGAGCCTGCCGACCAAGCCCCCGAGCGGAGCATTGGTAGCGGCATAGAGTTGCTCGCTAGATAGACCGTTTATCGAAATCCGGCCGCACGACGTAAGGATCCGGACGACCTTGGTAAGCGGACTAAGGATTAGCTATACGATTGGGACTTCCACGTTGGCACTTATTAGCAGCAGCATAATGCGGCTGCGGATCTGCTTCCTAGACAAGAGCTAGACATATATTAATCCGGCTAGTAGGAGAGGGCTAAGGGTGCGTACCCGAAGTAGTCGGAGGTGCCCTTCTAATCGCCAGAGGTAGTAGATATGTTGTCTATCGAGCAACGGCTGGTTTACGACGAGGTTATAAACTACTACAAGTCTAGCATACGTAGTAGCGCTCCTCCGCAGTTGCTATATAACGTCGACGGTCGGGCTAGTACTAGGAAGACATTCCTTATCCAAACCCTGTCGGCCTATTTGCAGGTGTGTATTTCTTTTCTAAGGTGCATAGGCCGCTTTAGAAAAGAACTCGGCGCCTAAAAAAAAAAAAAGATCTCCGCAGAGTAAACCGGACTAAGGAGTCTAATATTGCATTTCTTTTAGGTCCTGTTACCGCATACTAGCTCGGTAATTATCCGTGCCGCGCCGACTAGCTCTACTGCATACGGTATTAATAGCAGCACACTCTATTCGTTGTTTAAGCTTCCTATTAATTAGTCCTTTGCGAAGCTCCCCTCGGCCCCTACTAGCGACCTGTAGCATCGTCTAAAGGACTGCAAGTACCTAATTATCGATAAGAAGAGCATGGTTAGCCTCGCTACCCTCTATTATATCGACCTCCGCCTTAAGCAGGCGTTCCTTAACGAGAGGCTGTTTAGCGGCGTAAATGTCCTTCTATTCGGTAACTTCTAGCAACTCCCTCCTATTAACGACAAGGCCCTGTTTTCGGACGTGCTAGCACGACTACTAGGAGCTAGCACACCGTCGATGGATAATCTGCAGGGCTTTTGGAAGTATCGTGCATTTAACAAGTCTATTAAGTTAACTATACAGCAGCGACAGCGTAGCGGTAGTGCGGAGTTCGCTATAGCTCTTAAAGGTCTTCGCAACACGGAGGTTATATCCGAGCATTGGAGCACGTTGTCTACTCGTTGCAAGGTCCGTATCCCCGTAATTCTTTTCTAAGCTGAGTTTACTACTTTAGAAAAGAACCCCTGCTGTACTTAGCGTGCTAAATCTCCGCAGTCGAATTTCAATCCTCTGCACCCCGTTTATCGCTAGTTCGAAAACGCGATCCGCTTATATAGCACTAACGCAGATGCCGATGCCTATAACCTCGCTCGTATGCGCGATAGCGGACAGCCCGTGTTCTCGTGCATTGCCTCTAACAGTTATGCTGTCGCTGCTAAGGTGCCCGCCCCCAAGGCTAGCTACCTCGAGAACCGTGTTAATATAAGCATTAGTTGCAAACTAATAATCCTACAGAACCTCTAGACCGAGCGTGGTATCGTTAATAGCACCGAGTGCCGCCTATATAATATCGTGTGGAAAGCAGGATCCTCGCTAATAGCGGATCCACCTAATTAGCCGTATTGCCTTCTCGTTACCGTTCCGAGGTCGCGCTACGATAGGCCCTATGTTAAGGAGTACTCGTTTCGTGGAGATCGGTATGCGGTAATTCCAATCTTTCGATCTCAGGTAGGGCGCTAATTCTTTTCTATAGTGCAGCCTCCACTTTAGAAAGGAAATCCACCCCTACTAACCGTCTTCTTCGAGTAGAGAACGTTCTTCTATAAAGGCGAAACCCGCACACGTACGCAGTTCCCCGTCCGGCTCGCATACGCTATTACCGTCTATAAGGCATAGGGCATAACCCTTCCGCAGGTCGTCCTTAACATCTCTAATAGCCGGAAGAACGTGCCGCTGTTCTACGTCGCGATATCGCGTGTTAAGAAGCTGGAAGATCTATTATTTAAGGACACCTTTGATTTAGAGCGACTATAGGCTAGACCTAGCACTCTCGACGCAATGCGGACAGCCGACTAGAATAGGCGACTAGCATAGCGGGTAACGATTGTAGGGGCATATCGCGATGCTGCCGGCGGACGGAGCTAGCCGTTGTTAACTAACGCCGCCGTACGAGCTCCTCGAGTATCGTTTTAATCTCTGCTCGATTCTTTTCTAAGGTAGCAGTTGCACTTTAGGAAATAATTAGACGGAGGACAAGCGGTTACTTTTAGAGATCTAGAAGTATACACGAGAGGGCAGAACGATAGATTCTTCGTCCGTCTTATAGCCCGAAGGCAAGCGTTTCGCTATTATTCTATATTAGTGCGGTCTTACATCGCTACAAAGCAAGGTTCGAATGCCGCCGGCCTACCGGGCCCTAAACATAACCGCCTACGGGTAGATTCCTCTATAGGTAGTTGCTACAGGTCGTGTTAACCCTATACGCGCGCGAGTTAGCTTGGATTCTTTTCTAAGCAGTAACTACTACTTTAGAAAGGAAAGGAGGGAGGGGAGACTTACCCAGGGCCCGGCGGCAGCACAAAACAACAAGCGGCCTAGCCGGCTACTAGGCACGGTCCGTACGCCGGCGTACGCTGGACGCTAAGTTCCTAGCGGCGCCTAACGTACGTAATGCGGCGGCGTACGGCGTCCGTAGCCTAGCGCTAGCGGGCAACGGTACACGACTACTACACGCGCGCGAGTTAGCTTGGATTCTTTTCTAAGCAGCAACTGCTACTTTAGAAAGGAAAGGAAGGGGGGGAGACTTACCTAGCGATCCGTTACCGTCGGGCGACGGTACTCGAAAGTACCGCTTCCGAGCGGGCGGCTAACTAGGCGGGCAGCGGCGACGGCGCTATATTAATACCTGGGTTAGCAATTGTTTTCTAAGCAGCGCCAGCTACTTAAGAAAGGAATTACCTACCCGGCTTCGTCGTCTTCGTCGTTATTATTATCGTCGTTGTCGTCGGCGGCGGCGGGGAGGGGAAAGCTACGGGAGTAGGTTAGCAATTGTTTTCTTAGCAGTAATCGTTACTTAAGAAAAGAATTGCTTACCCGGCATTATTATTATCGTCGTCGTCGTCGTCCATAGGACTACGTAACCTATTAGTTGCTGTTCCTATATCGGCTCGCTCGCTCCTTTGTAGTATAATAGCTATGTAGCTCTTAAGTCTTTCTCGGTCCCTCTCTCTTCTTAGGTGTGCTTACGCAGGGTTATAGGCTAGCGGAGCCGGAGTAGGAGCAGAAGCAGGCGCCGTAGTAGGCGTAGGAGCCGGGAGGCGGGGGGGAGGAGGTGCCGTAGTAGCGGCACGATAGGCGGCGCTATTATATGTTAGTGGATTAGCTTCTAAAGTGCGATGCATAGTTTAGAAAACAACTAGCTAGGTAACTTACTTACGGGCGGCGGTAAAAGCGAAGCCGCTTTTAAACTAACGAATCTCTATATATATAGTTAGATACTATATTACAAGGCGGAGCTAATCGATCTTACGCTCGGCGGCGCGTTACTATATAATAGTAGCGTCTTCGAAGAAAATGTACTATATATGCTATTAGATACTGTTTACTACTATACTACCGAGATTACTTATAGCTCGCGAGAGCGAGTAGCGCGACGGAGGGCTACCTATAGTAGCGGAGCGGAGGTAGTAGTAGTAGTAGTAGTAGTGAACTTATAGGACTAAGACGGTTACGACGACGGCGTAAAG
>JALRMM010000665.1:0-13659 GCA_026122155.1 Zymoseptoria crescenta
TCTTGCACGAACCGGGCTTATAACTATTGCATTTAGCAATTAATAGGCTAAATATAGACTATTACTATAAGGCATAAGGTAATTAATTAATTAATTACTGTATCTACTAGCTTAAAGGAAAGGTGTAATCTCTGCACTTGCTAAGAGATTATATAACTATTATTAGGTAATCTTACCTCTACAACACTTACTAGAAACGCTTGCCTTGCTACGCTATGTCGCGTATTAGTATAGTTCGGGCAAGGACTAGCTCGGAGTACACACTATTGGCTCTCCGGTAACACTATGCAATATTACCGCCTTGCGCTAATAAGACAACTTATCGAGCTTGCCGGAGCGTAGCAGCTCTTCCTCTTCCTTAGTCTAGGGTTATAGTTTCCTATTTGGGCTTGGTCTATACGCCGTCGTGTTTAGATAGTCCCGTATTGCACGGGGAGTTAGCTCTCCTACGAGTCTTATAGTCTTCTAAGCATTACGCTCTAGACCCCGACCTACAATCTTAAAGGATGCCTTCGGTATCGGTCTGCCCTTTCCGCCCTTATTAATCTTAAAAAAAGATTTGCCTCTCTGTCCGGTAGCTATTAGCCCTAGTTTATTCGTATAACAATAGTATACCCTTACTATTACATTATAACTCTAATAAGCTAACAGCACGCACTGCTGCTTCCTCTAGTGTCCGTCCAAGCGGCTAGAGTTAAGGACCGCGAGTTTACTCGCCGTAACCTTATTACCCGTAGTCGCAACCGGATTATATAGTACGGTTCTTAGGATCCGATCGATCTCGTGTAGCTCGACATCCGCCCTAAATGCCGGAGCCGGCGAAGGACCCGCTAAAGCATTAGTCGTAATAAGGCCGGTATTGCGTTTCGAAAGTACTACGTTAATCTACCGGACTAGACGAGAATGCATCTACACCTTATAGTTATGAAATCTCGAACATGCGATTTTGAAGATGTTGTATGCCCCGGCGACTACTAGGAAACGACAATTAGCAACCTAACTTAGTAATACGTCTTCCGTCTTAAGGTCGGAAAGCTCGAAGCCGTCGTTATAGTTACGCGCCAGGTCCTTAACATTGAAAAAGATCCACTTCGCCGAACTATCCGACATAGTAGACTAGTAGTTTCCAGGGACAAGTACACTAATTCGTATTACTAGGTAAGGCTATTATTGGGTTATAACATTCTAGGAATCGTTGTTTGTAGTAAGTCTATTATATCCGTTAAGGAGAATAGTTACTCGTAGTCGCTAACCTCTATTGTCCGCTCTATCGGCACTATAACGATTAGTAGCGTCTATTATTTCACGTAAGTCCTAGTCGGCGCGGTCCTTAAACGGGACTATAGTAGAAGAGCGCGACCTACTGTTATGCTCGATCTAACACGACGAATAGGCATCGAGCTTACCTGTTAATAAGTCGATGTCGTTTACTATTTCTAGAGTAGGTTGCAGTCCGATAATGTCGCAATAGCACCGTAGAAGAAGCTTCGCCCTCCCGGATAGTTTCTCCCACGCATCTCGATTCTTCGGCGGACAGCTTAGTCGTAGGGACACTATAATTATGTTAGCGAGGTTTTCTACTACCGGTAATGCGCTAACTAGAGCACTCCCCTAGAAAAGGAACCTCGTTAAGTTGCTCTCTATCGATTTTCCGGCACCCCAACGAAGAGAGTATCGCGTAGTATGCGCGTCGTCGTCTAGTTCGGGGTTATTAGAGGAGAATAATTGCGGAAGGAAGGCGAGCTATATCTCGACTAATGTAAGACCGGTTATTCCTTTCGGTATACTACCGACCCTATCCTAAACACCCTCGTAGACTTCGCGGGCTATCGCTAGCCGGTTAAGTTCTCTTATGAAGTTACACATGTAATTTAAGAGACCGAGCTAGAAAGTCCGTATTGTTTCGTTATATAGCTCGTCCGCGGGGTCGATGCCGTTATCGACCGGGTCGTCTACCGTCTTATTAAGAGTCTTACTCGTCTTACTCGTCGACGCGCGAGATCTGCTATTGGATCTATTCACGATCTTACTAGTCTTATTAACATCGGACTTGCTAATACTAGTCCCTAGGGAGACTATGTCTAGGTCGTCCAATAGCGTGTTAAATAACTTCTTAGATACTATTAATAACACCGCCTAGCGGATGCGCTAGCTAAACACTACCCGCTATTTACCGGTCTTGGGCTAGTCCTCTAAGCTTGTCGAATCGACATCGATAGTAGCACCCTAAGCGATCTATACGGCCTAGTAGGTAATAAAGAAACTATAGTCGCTACCGTTAGCCTGTTTTATATACGTTACTTGTTCTAGAGGTGCGAGAGTAAGCTAATCTAACCCGCTACTAGGACGTATATATACTAATTGGAAGAGCTTCGGTAGCTCGTTGTTAACTACATCGAACGATAACACTCTACTATCGTAACTATCTATAGAGTCGAAAAGACGCGGCCGGTAGATCTTCTAGCTATAATCGATCTCGAAGACTAATAAGACCTAGTGTCGTCCTTTAACGTTATACGGGATAATTGTAGCATAGGTCGTATCCGGTATATCGCTTATCGGGAAGAATTCCGAGTATCGGTTTTCGTTGTCGCGTAATAGACCGGTAACGAATTCTTAAGCCGCGGAGATGTACCTATTAAAGTTCCTACGCGTGTCCTTTACGGTCCCGGGTAGATAATCGTCGTCGAAGCGTACGACAAATCTGGAAATGTTAGCGTTCGTTACTATATAAACGTTAGTAGTAACTGTCCAACGATACTATTATATAACCCAGTCTATAAGCGTCTTAGTCGCCTAGCTATCCTCGAGGTTATGTTCCTATAGAGGTACTATGTACACGTCGAAGAAGGTTAGACTTGCACCGTCCTCGCTAATATCGAGGGCCGTGCTTATAGGCTTTGAAACCTCTTGGTCCCGGGAGTTTGAAAGCGTACGCGTGGAAATTTACTTTAGAGGTACGCCGAAAGGGTCGCCCTACCCGACCAAATTGTCGATAGTGTTAACGTAATCCTAGTACCGCTTATTAGCCTCTATCGTAGTCGCGTTAGTATTGTCGTTACGCTATCGCTCTAACGTAGTTCCAGTTTTTAGTGGACTACCGGTAATGTCGTCTTTATCGTCCTCCTCGAGAGAGAGATCGTTATGTTCGTTATCCTCGATAGGAATCGTGTCGTCTTTAACGTAGGCGGCATCTTCGCGTATAGAGATGTAGTTCTTGCTCGTAGCTACATTTTCTCTAGACTCGGACGCCTTATCGGATTCCTTTTCGTCGCCTATATTGTCTACGGGCTCGTTCTACGACTATAAAGGAAGTAGAGTTAACAAGCGGCGACGACCTATACTAGATACTTTAACTAAGCCTCTATAGTCTAGAGCCCGAACCGCTTCCGAGAAGGTTACGTCGTCGACCGACTACGCCGTTATATTAGAAATTCGCTATTTAACATCCTTAAATTTCATCGGTCTATCGAGGTAGTCGATTACCTATATAATGTCGGTCTGCATACGCTTGTTCCTCGAATTACTATCTAGTCTCGAACGTAATAAAAGAGTCCGATCGGGCCTATCCCTAGCTAGGACCACGATGCCTTCCGCAATAACACGTTAGATAGCCGCTTCCAGGATCTGTTCGTTAATAGGTATGCTACTAAATTCCGCTATCTTACCGAGAAGGTCCTCGTACCCGTGGGTAATCTCGCTATATAACAACTTAGAGACAACGTCTTTATATATCTCTTCCACGGTCTTACGTATAATAATATTAGTACGGGAGTCGTTAGCGTGTTCTTCTTCTAACGAGGAATAGTAATTAGAAATAGTAATCGGGTCCGCCGAATTTGCCTAGTCGACGATACTAATCTCGCCGCGCGGCTCCTATAGCTTCTTCGAGGCGTCCTATAACTCCTAGTTAGCAATATTAACGACCGAACGAACCTTGGAGGTCTTCGCTAGTAGCTATAGGCTATCGCCGACAGATAACCTAGCTTTTACTACTACCGCTAGATAAAGCTTACGCCTAGGTAGTCGCACCGGTAGACGTATAGAAGCTTTATCTCCTCGGCTAGATCGGTCTTCCTTTAGACGAGTCGGGGTACGGCTCCTCGGTCGCTATGTTTTCTATAGAGACTCTATAGGAGGCTCTTCCTCCCTTAGGTAAGAGCGGCTATTATCGATACGACGCGGAGACCGGACGCGGAGTTAGCCTAATCGATAGGAATCTCCTCTAGTAGTATACCTTAACCTGCGATCGTTAATCCGGTAGGGAGAGTAATAACTACGGGTAGACCTCCGCGGAGGAGAACATAAGCGGCTACGTAACGCACTTACTCGCGGGCGAGTAGTATATCCCCAATACGGGCTCGGAGAGCGACGGCGAGGTAATCGGCTCCTCTTATCTCGGCGAGAGAACGTCGACCTATAGTAAGGGCGTAGCGATAGGCTACGAGGTCTCCGTCCGGTCGTATAAGGTAACCTACTCCGGTCGTCTCTCTAGGAGGTAGCGTACCGGTCGTAATAAATTAGCGTCTAGCGGCGGGATAGATTAACACCTCTAGCGGGTAACCTACTCCTCCGCTAGTAATCCTTACCGCCTAATAGCCGGTAAGAGTCCTTAATAGGGCCCTTCGTTCGCTAGTTAAGTAGTAAGGCGCCGCGCTTAGTACACCGAGTAACCTAGACTTCCTCGAGTTACGACCGAGGGCGTATACCGTAGTCGCGAAGCTCTCTCCGCCGTGGGCTAGGGATCGCATTCGTATCCTAGCGAGGTACTAGGCGAGTAGTAGTCCGACTAGGCTAGTGCTACTCGACATTACTATTAAAGCGGATTTTGTCTTAGTAAGACATTGTTTTCAGAGACGAAAGGATCTAGAGCGACCCGATTAAGTATACCGAAGTACGAACCTTTACTAGTATCGGATAGGTACGGGAGCTATTGCCTACACGCGCCGTTACCGTCCTGGAAAAAGGGTTTTAACCGAAGTTAGGATACACAACACCTCTAGAGAGGCGAGTAACTAACGCGCGACGACCTAAAGCTCGGCACCCGAAGGTAGAGCTTACTACGGATAATGCTATTCTTCGAGGAATAGTATACGTCTCTATAAGACGTAGGCGGAGAAAGTAGTATAAAGAGAGGGAAAGGAAGAGAGAGACGAGGTAGTAAAGTTATTAAAACGAAGCGGACGTCGGCAAAAAATAGTTGCCTTAGGCATAAACGACAACATTAACTTAGACAAAAAACACGGCGTACTTACGATAGTGGAGATTCGCAATAGTACGTATAACAGTACCTTCGTTCTCCTACTTAAAGTGCATATTCGAAGTTGCTAGGGTTCTAGTCGTGCAATCCAATTTGATTGGAAGTACGAAGGATGCGGTTCTATATCGCTCCTTCCTCGAGAACAGATAGTCTCGTTATTAACCTGTTAATGCTGTTAGCATCGGTCCTTTTTGCTTTATCGTCTTAGATACACTAGACATATGTTATCTTACCTAACGTCCTTCTCCTTCTCGTTAACGTCGTCCTATCTCAAATCGTCCTTCGTATGTTCTTAGCCTATCTCTATCCGCCTAGTCCACGATTCCGCCCCTAGACTATATAAAGCAATACTACGCGAAGTCCAACCTAGTCCGTAGACTATCCCGAGCTACGACTTAGTCCTACGACTATCGAGAATCCAGTCCGCAGACTGTCCGAGTTATAACCTAGTCCTATAACTGTCGAGAATCTAGTCCGTAGACTGTCCGAGTTACAACCTAGTCCGCAGACTGTCCCGAGCTACGACTTAGTCCCACGACTGTCGAGAATCCAGTCCGTAGACTGTCCGAGTTATAACCTAGTCCTATGACTATCGAGAGTCTAGTCCGTAGACTACTATTAAGAACCCAGTCCGATAACTATTAAGAGCTTTTTAATCCAGTCCTATAACTATCCTAAGTTACAACCCAGTCCTATAACTATCGAGAGTCCAGTCCGTAGACTACTATTAAGAACCCAGTCCAATAACTATTAAGAGCTTTTTAATCTAGTCCCATAACTGTCCTAAGTTATAACCTAGTCCCATAACTGTCGAGAGTCCAGTCCGCAGACTGCTGTTAAGAACCCAGTCCGATAACTGTTAAGAGCTTTTTAATCCAGTCCTATAACTGTATAACTGTCCTAAGTTACAACCTAGTCCTATAACTGTCGAGAGTCTAGTCCGTAGACTGCTATTAAGAACCTAGTCCGATAACTGTTAAGAGCTTTTTAATCTACAAACTGCTACCGAGACAGAATAAAAGATTAGTAAACGGGCTACTAAACTACACCACAACCTAGTATTAAAGCTCCAAGATCGATACAATTTAATAGAGAAGTGTATACTCGGTAACAGACTCTATCTTCTCTTCTACCTAAACATTGTTAGCGAAACGTTCACTTATATAGGGATCGGACTTACTATACGGTTTATAGGCAAGTTATGCTTAGCCTAGCGCTAAGATCCAACTTAGTCCCGAGACTATTAACAATATCCCACGAAAGCTTACCGATTAGTCCCTAACTATAAGCACTACTGCCTAGTCCCCTAACTGCAAGCCCACCGATTACTTCCCTAACTACAAGCACTACTGCTTAGTCCCCTAACTACAAGGACTACCGATTACTCCCCTAACTATAAGTACTTCGCTGCCGTTCCCGGGTATAAAGCCTATAAAGGATGCAGGATCGAAGCAGGTCTATCTACGCTTAACCGGCAGGTTGCTATTATGTTAGACGATATCCGTTGCCGTGTTTTGAGACTAACGTCTAGGTATACCCGACCAAATGTATATAATAGGTCACTTTTCGTATAGCGATTCCGGTAGAGGCTATATAAACCTACGCGCTTGCCTAACGCCAAGTGTATTCCAACAATGCATATTAGAACTACCTACATAGCAACAACAATTAATAATTTTGCCTTTACTATCGCACTCGTAGGCTAACTCTTTTTTTTTTTAAGAGCCGCTGTCCTCTACCGACAACTGCTACTAGATATAGTACTTTATAGATAAACCATTCCCGCTAAATCCGTAAGCTATAGTCGAGAGCACCTTAGCTCCTACAACTTACGTAGACTGTCTAGAAGTCGAGCTAGGAGACACCCGCTTTTAAGAAAAGGACGAATCTAATTAGTAGGTGCGATTTCTCTACTACGTCTAAGCTACTACTAATCTTCAGGCTTTTGTAAACAAGGTCTTTAGCTACCTACCTCTAACACGACTATCTTAGCAAAGGTTTGTTTCCTTAATTAAAGCACATTCCTCTTGTTCTAGCAGCTCTTCCAACCCTTTCCCGTCCTATAAACCTCTACGCCGTAAGGCCGTTTCTATATTTAGCGCCTCTTTTATCCCGAGTCTAGGTAGAGCGCTCTACTGCGCCGAACAGTTAGGCTAATGCGCTATACGGGTAGGCGAGGTATCGAATTCGAATAGTGCGTTAGTGCTTAAAGAGGTGCGTATAGTACGGATTCTTAATTGCTCGAGCGGTCGTATCGTTAAGTATTCGTACCGCGTTTCGCCGGCCCGTAATAATTTAATCGAGACGTCTAGTATACGGGCGCGGGCACGTTTCGTTCGAAGCGTAGCTCGTTAAGATCCTGTTAAGAGATAGATGTTTTTCGATTTGTTAGCTACTCGGAAGAGCATCCTTATTCTATACATCGCGAGAAAGGCTCTAAGGTTAGTAGTTCGGCGCAATCTTTACTCGGGTTACCTATAGGACTATAGTTATAGGACCCCGTCCGTAATAGAATCGACCCGTAATAGAGCGCATACCGGCGACTCGACTAGTATGCAGTTAAGGAATGTTGTTGTACTAGTCGTTTATAAGGAAGTCGAAGGGAGAGATTAAGCGGTACGTATAAAGGCAATACGGGCCGCGGTAGCGCGGTACTATCGCGGATAGATAGGATCTTAGGGTCTAGCCTCTTAATCTACCGCTCGGTCGACTATAGACGACGAGTCCGTAAAGCACTACGGCTCTTCTAGGACAATATTATCTTTTAGCTGCTTCTAAAAGGTTATGTTAGCGGGAAGCTAATTAACCGAAGCGACTAATAGAAGGCCGCTACTACCGTTAAGACCGAAATAGTCGAGCCTAGAAGAACACCCCGACAAGACTTTTAACAAGATCTTAGCGTTCTAATAAGATTTTTACACTTGGAGTTCAAGTCGAGACGAATAAGAATAGTACACTACCGCAGTCGTAGCCGAACATCGCGAATATCTAGGTTCTAGCTACATTTGCCGAGACTAGAGTATTTAAGGCTGCCTCGAGTGTCTTTACTCCTAACATAACTCTCTAGCTACTACAACTACGAGACTACCGGAGCATCTCGATAGGAGTTTTATAGCGAGACTACGAGACTAATAGAGCACCCCGATAACAGTTCCAATAAGATCTTAGCATGTCGCCGGGCCTTTAATAACTCTAAGCACTAAGGGAAGAGCAAGAGCATAGGCATGTTCCCTTTACCACTAGTAACTAAGGAAATCCTCGAGCCGACTACTAATACGCGCCGAATTTCGAGCCGAGATCTACGTTAACGAGACTAGTAGAGCATACCGGCAAAAGGTTTAATAAGATCTGAAGGGGATGCTAGGCGTTTAAAGACCTGGATTTTAATCGAAACCTGCAAGAGGAACAGCAGTGTAGCTTTCTCCCGAACTTGTCGACGAGCTAATTATCTAACGAACCGATGCCGCTATTATAGTAAAGGTCTCGCTGCACAAGGATCTAGCACTATTCGGCTAGACTGGATTAATTAAAGCCGGCTTAAGCAGCGCCGACTTGCTAGCTTTCGACTCTCTAAGTACTACGACCGCCGCTATAAACTACGACGTTAGACAGCTTCGAGCTCTCGCTAATATCTATGCGACTATGGTAGACGACGTTGGATAGCTCCGAGCTCCTACCTTTATCCACGCTACCGCAGACTTCGCTACGGACAGCTTCGAGCTCCCGCCTTTATCTATGCCCGTCGAAAAAGCTAAACTACGTCGGCACTTATCCCGCCGCTCGATACATGCCTATACTGTTGCCTCTTTAAGACGATAGTCGTCTACGGGCTTCCTTTTCCTCTACATACTACCGCGAATCGCTAGAAGACTACGTACGGAGCTAGGATTTGGGAAAAGTCCGGTGCGTACTCTTAATAGTGCGATACGAAGGGAACTTTGCCGAAGCGTGGAGAACGTAGCTTAACCTAGAAACTATTTAGCGGAATTAAATAGATATGGGAAAACGTGGACACCTACTATAAGAAGTATAAAGATATCGCAGTGTATAGAACGCTAGCCAGTAATCCCACTGGTAATAAAACTAATTCTTGCTGTTGTTAAGTTACACATGCGTGCCTTATAATATACGACTGTGCGTCACGTGAGCGGCATTCGCCGCCACGCTCGGCGTCGTATTATCCACGTATCGTCAACGACCTTACCTAAGGTCTAGAGCTAGGCTATGCCTTAGCCTTCCTTAACAATTACCTCCCTCCTCCGAAGGAGACGTCTCGGCTCCTACGACCGTCTTACGTTCGGCCTGCCGAGCGTAGGCCTAGTCTTTATCCGGGGCTGCTTTCTTTGTTAACTTCTTAATGCAGCGTTTGCATCGCAACGCGCGCTCTGTTTGCGTATGTTAATTGTTGCTTGCGGCTCTACTACGGGTGGCCGTGTTTTAGCGGGTCCTTTGTAGTTAAGGGCAACCGCTTATAGGTAGGTGTTGTTAATGTTTTCGCTGCGAAGTTTTCCTCTGCTCTTCTTTAACTTTATTAACGCTCCTCTCCTGCGACTAGCATATTAAACTCCAACGATCCTTAAGAATCTCGTAAGCGTACCGTACGCCTCTACTACATTATCAAATTTATCTTTAAGAAGCAAGCTACTAGCTTACGAGCCGCTTACTACATATATACATATCTTAAGCACCTAGCAAGCGACTCGTAATGCCTCCTCGACGTGCTCCTTAGCAGCCGGCTATTATGCTAAACCTTCCTCTACGCTCCGAGTAGGATGCCTAGGGCATAGCTATAGCGTGCTACGAGCGCTACTTGCTATATACGTACGATAGTAGGTTACTACGCTCCTTGCTTGCTAGGCTCCTACTAATCGCCTATCTAGTTAACGAGCAATACTATAATAGGGTTATAACTATCGGTAGCAAAGTTAAGTGCTAGCGCTATAAGAAGAAGTAAGTCTAGCTTATCGATAGCTCCTCTCTTACTAGGCTAACGCATCTCGCAGTAACTACGCGTACGAAACGCTAACCTATCCGGACCTTATTAAGTAGGCGAAACGCCTACTCGAGTTGCGCGAGGAGTGGGGTTACTACGAGGTAGGCTCCCGCGAGGAGTAGCTCGTTAACATGCGCCTAGCTACTATAGGTCGCGATGTTAAGGCTACCCTTAAGGTTAAGTAGGCTAACAGCGGGAAGGCCGTAGGCGAGTTCTCCACGCCTCGTAAGGGCGGAGTAGGCGGCTCGTAGGGCGATAGATAGATCGCTCGCGCTAGCCTACTTTAGGCTTAGAACGAGGCCGCCGTCGGGCGCGCTATGTTCGAGCTAAAGTACGAGGTAAGTCTTGCGTTCCTTACGCTTCCCTTATGCTTTGCTAATACCTTCTATAGGAGCTCCGCTTAATAGGCGCTTCGGCGTTAGCCTTACGCGCGGCCTCCTCGGCCTTCGCTAACGAGGGAGGCTCCTAGGTAGAGCGCGAGTCGGTGCTGCCCCTCCTATAGAGGGAGCAGGAGGGGAGCGAGGAGGAGATAGAGGAGGATGCCTAAGCCGGGCGAATAGCCGGATCTTTCTATGCTTCTAGGTTGCTTACCGCTAGCGTTGCGCCTGCTTGTCGCGGCACTAGGGGGTTTTTTCCCTTTTTAAATAAAGGCTTTTTTCCTCTGTGCTTACCTCTTCTGCCTCTTCTGTCTCTTAGGTCCTTTTATAATAACCTTGTCCTCACGTAACTCCTATGCTTCTATTAGGTTAGCCGCACCCTCGCATTCCTTAGCTATCTACTAGCTGTCGTATTCCTTAGGCTAATCCTTCTAGTGTACGAAGTAGAACTTCCGATCCTTCGTTGTACCTAGGATCTCCTCGACTTCGTACTCGCCTGTTTCGTCTACGATAGGCATGCTAGCCTTATAAGACGAACCTAGGCGGTCGCGCTATAGTTCGAGGTAGCTAACGTGGAACACGTTGTAAATACGCGAGTTACTTAGGAGCGCTAGGCGATACGCCTACGATCTAACTGCGTCTATTACCCGGAAAGGTCTAACCTATTTAGGTCCCAAGGTCTTCTTAGGCATCTTGAGCTTTAGGTTCTTCGTCGATAGCACGACCTTATTACTAATGCTAAACTGCTTTAGCTTGTGATTTTTGTCGTAGTACTTCGCCTAAGACTCGGCTACTTTTCTCTAGCGTTCCTTAAGCTTCTCGTATGTCTCCTTTAAGCGTGTTGCTGCATTAATTACTGCGGGTGTCCTTCCCCTAGGAATCTCGCCTCGAGATTCCGTAGTAAGGGTAGGATTCTACCTATATGCAACGTAGAAGGGACTTATGCCTAACGTAGGGTACTCGCTGTTATTGTACGCGAACTCCGCCTATACTAACAACTTAGCCTAGTTATCCTGAAACTCGCTGCAATAGTAGCGCAGGTATTGCTCTAGTGTCTAGTTAGCTCTCTCCGTCTGCCCGTCCGTCTACGGATAGAAGGCTATAGACAGCCTGCGAGTTATATGCGACTCGTAGTAGAAGTCGCTCTAGAACTAGCTCGTAAATAGAGATCCTCTGTTACTAACAATGCCTCTTAGCACTCTATAGTACCGGACAATTTTATCTACTAAGAGCTTAGCAAGCGTTACCGCTGTGCAAGTCTTATTAACCGGGATGTAGATATTTATCTTCGAGTAGCGGTCGACTATTACGAGGATAGTAGTATAAACTCGACCGTCTCGTATACTTAGCGGAAGGTCTATAATAAAGTCTATTAACAACTCTTACTATAGGCCGTCCGGCAGGGGAAGCGCATATAACTCGCTATAGGGACGATGCCGACGCGCCTTAGACACTTAATAGGTTAGACAGGTAGACACGTACTCTGTTACTTCCTCGTCCATTCCTAGCTAGAAGTACTTCCTCCTTAGAAGTGCTAACACCTTAGCTTTGCCGAAGTGTCCTGCTAGTGCGTCGTCGTAATGCATGCGGATTACCTACTTCCTTAATGCGAGGTCGCTAGGTACCTAGAGTTTCTTACCCTTATACAGCAGGCTATCGACTATTAAGAAGTCCGTATGCGGTCCTTTTGCGAGGTGCTTGCTGCACTCCTCGTCGTGCTTCTATAGCATACTAATTATTCCTTTTAGCATCTTAGATAGTAGCATATAGGCCTGCTTATCTAAAACCGCCGCACGTGCGACCCTTATAGGCAACGTAGGTAGGACGCTTGTCCTTCGGACGGCTGCTTAGGGAATTAACTTCTGCTACTCCTTACAGGTAACAACGATCCTCCTTATAAGAGGATTGCCTCTAGCCGCTTTATCGGTCGCCTAGTACGCTAACTTATTCTGTAAGGTTAGGAGCAGCGTGCTTACCGCTTGCTTCTCGGTTACGTAGTCCGGGCGCCTTAACGGCGCATCGGCTAGGTTAGTCTTCCTAGCTCGATGTTTAATAACGAAGTCGAAGGGCGCTAAGAAGACAGCCTATCGAGCTTATCTACTATTTAGCTACTTTACCGACATAAAGCCCTTTAAGTTAGCGTGGTCGACTAGCACCTAAATCGTATACGGTGCGCCTTCGAGGTATGGACGCTACTGCTTAAAGCACTCTACTACGGCTAGTAGCTCTTAGTTATGCACCTTATAGTTACACTTAGTAGGGATTATCTTTCTCGACTAAAAGGCGATAGGATGCTACTACGAATCGAACTCTTGTAACATAATACCCGCTAGCGCGTAGCCTAAGGCGTCGGTTTCCAGCCTTAGCTTCCTTATAGGATTATAGTGCCTAAGTACTAGAGCCGAGGTAAAGGCGGACTTTAACTAGGCGAACGCCTGCTCTTCGGCTGCTCCCCAGTTAAGGTTCCTAGGCTTCTTGCCCTTCTTCATCCCCTTTAACTAATCCGTAAAGGGCTTGACAATCTTGGAGTAGTACTTAATAAATCGCCGGTAGAAACCGGTAAATCTAAGGAACTACTAGATGTCTGCGTATGTCTTAAGAGTCGGCCACTCCGAGACTGCGGTCACCCTACTAGGATCTATCTCGATTCCTTTAGGCGTAACTACGAATCTAAGGAAGTCCACCTTTTGCTGGAACTAGAAGCACTTCTTAGGACTAGCAAAGAGGGCGAACTTCCGTAGCCGCTTAAGCACCTCTCTTATAGCTCGCACGTGTTCCTTACGTGTCTTACTATAGATAAGGATATTATCTAAGTATACCACACAAATCTGATTAACTAACCCACTTAGGGCGCGGTTAATATATCCCTAAAAAGTCGCTGGAGCATTAGTTAAGCCGAAAGGCATAACCAAGTACTTAAAGTAACTATAACGCGTGCGGAATGCGGTCTTCTAGCGATCCTCTTACTTAATCGGGATGCGATAATACGCATCCTTTAAGTTAATAGTCGTGAAATACATGCACCCTTG
>JALRMM010000666.1:0-13596 GCA_026122155.1 Zymoseptoria crescenta
GGAAGATGCTAGAGAGGCGGACTTATCGTTTACGTAAGTGCACTAGCGCCGAGTCGTAATAGAGCTAACGTCCTCGATAGTCGTGCGGTGCTAAGCGGTGCTAGTACTAGTAGTCCGATAGCGGACAAAGAGCAACGAGGGAAGGATACTAGAGGAGCAGACGTATCGTTCACGTAAGTATACTAGCGCTAAATCGCGCCGGAGCTAACACTCTCGACAGTCGCGCTAGTCTAAGCGGTAATAAACTATAGGCTCCGAATAAGCGTGGAGAAACTCAAGAGCATAACGAGTAAGGCGGTATAGAGGACGACGAGGACGAAGTTTAGGAACCGGAGGAGGACGAAGAGTAAGTTGTAGTAAGACGATGTAACTACGTGCTAACCGGGATATAATAGTAGACATAACGGCCGGCGCGGCGAGGGCTATTCCGCTTCTTAATCGAGCAGTAAGGATAGAAGGTACGGTAAACTATTGGCCCCACTAATATCAACTTTGTCTAACGCTCTCGTAGCTACGACGACTACATCTACCTATAGGGCGACTAAATGGACCCCGATGCTGCCGAGTAGGCAGTTCTAGAGCGGACGGTCCGACGAGTAATCGGAAGGCCAACGGAAGAGCTTATATAGTAGTGCACTTTATAGGAGAAGTCGAAGCAAAGGGGGAACAAAGGGTGGAACGTTCTATAGCGAGACAAGGCGTTTAGTAAAGGACTGTGGAAAAGGACGTATTGGGACGAGTTTAGGACATTAAGCCAAAGGAGGACAAGAAGGCTTTATATCGAGCTGTCCGGGTTTAACGACAAGTAGTGGATACTGTGTAGCACCAATACGAGTATGTGAATCCGATGTTGCCCACCGCGGAGTAAACGCTACATAGCGCTCGGTTATAGTTAAGCTATAGGCGACTACTAGTAAACTCGAATCACAGCGGTCGCTAGCAAAACGTCCACGTAGTAGGTCGACGGTGACTTAACGCCGAATTACTAAAGAGCGGTCGCTAGCAAAACGTCTATGTAGTAAGTCGACGGTAACTTAACGCCGAATTACTAAAGAGCGGTCGCTAGTAAAACGTCCATATGTTAAGTCGGCGGTAACTCAACGCTAAACCAGCGTGTAGCTATAGCTGTGAAATAAGAAGAAAAGAGCGACGAACTTGTAGGAAACAAACTCGCATAATAAGGGCTTTACGACAGCATCTCGTAAATATCATAAGTAGAGAAGGAGTAGTTTTCCTAGACTTTACGAGGCGCGAGCGAGGCGCGAGCGAGGCACTCGGGGACATGTGTTTTATACGAGGCGCGCAAGGCGGGCGAGGCGAGCGAGGCGCTCGCTAGCCTCGCGTTTTGGATTTTCGTGACGTTCTATCTACTCTAGGAATTCGCGGGCGCTAGTAGTATTCTTTCCTCTTGGGTCCTAGGACGGGTGCCTAAGATTAAAGTCTCCTACTAGTAGAGTGTTCGGAAGGAAAGTGTCGCGTAGAGAGTAGAGGCTTCTCTCTATTGTCCGTAGGTTCTATAGGTTGTCTGTATCCCGAAGGTCTTTCTCGTTATAGAGATTAACTATCTGGATCTTATTACCCTTCTTATCTAAAATAACAAAGGAAAGTATGTCGCTGTCGTCTAATAACAAAGGAGAGATGTTAACGTTAAGTCTAGTGCTAATATATAGCATCGTTCTTAGCCGGATCGTCGAATCCGTAGTTATAGGGAATAGCTAGTTATAGTCCCGGTGTGCGATAGATCTTATCTCTTTATAGCCTATTATCGGGTCCTCTATAGTCTACGGTTCTTGGACTAATAGAAGGTCGGCTTTCTACTTAACCGCAACGTCTAAAGTAGACTCTATAGCCTCGATAGATCGGTTAAGGTTGACGTGGAAAATCCGTAGAGAGTGTTCTAACATGTAGAACGTTCTAGAGGCTTCCCTTTTTATAGTATACGATCTTTCGCCTTTTCGACTCTTAGGCTGTCCGCGCCTATATATAGACGGTTCTAGATAGCCCTATTTGCCTCCTCTTCGGTTGCAAAACCTACTAGAACTGTTGCTCTAGTAAGAGTCTTTCTTCGCTCCTCGTTTGTTAGCTAAATTAGGGTCCCGGCGAGTTTAAGACCTCTATTAAAGGTCTTAATCTCTCGTTAGATGTCTTGTAGACCCGTTAGCGTATTAAAGTTTATAGTCGAAATGCCGTGGACTACGACCTTGTGCTAGAGAGTCTCCTCTATTACGCGTGCCTCGCCTACAATATCGGTAACCTTACTAAGGCTATCGATTGTTTGTTAGCGAGCTTTCTCTATTGCAAAGTTTAGGACAATGTTGCCCTTAACTAATTTCTTTATCGTAAGGACAGCTAGCTCTTAGCCTTCGCCTTTAAGAGCAGTGTTAATTTTGTCTCGGGTTGCAATCTAGTCGAGTTCCTTCTCTTTATCCTTTAGTATAAGAATAAGAGGCTTCGGTTCTACTTGTTCTTTCGGCTTACTAGCCTTTCGGGAAACGGTCGTCCACTATTGTTGTTGTTGTTGTTGTTGTTGTTGTTGTGTCGCCTTTGTTGTTGTCGAGGAAGAGGAGATAGAGGTCGAGGACCTACTATCTCCCTTAACAATATCTGCAAAAGTAGGCTTTTTTGCCTATGCTGCTAGCCTCTTTGTTATTGTCTCTAGGTTCGAGACTTGCTTCGCGAGGATCTAGGACGTTGTCTTAAAGTCTATACGCTCGGTAAAGTGCCGAAAGACTTTAAGAAGGTCGAGAACCCGGGTTTGTTCTTCTAGAATCCTACCTAGATCCCCTACCGCTTCGACTAGTAGCTGTCGGGCTTGTAGGATCTTCTCGTTTGTAGGTGTGCGAGAGAGCGTTTGTTTCTTTCTAAGAGAAGGGCTGCGAGTCGGGGAGCTACTAAATTCAAAAGGGTTTTGCCTTTTCCTAGGTAGGAAAGGAACACCGGTTCTCCTTAGTAGTTCCTTCGGCAACGGTAGGGTTTTAAGAGACTTAAACGTAACGTCCTCGTCCCCTCTAGCCGTAGCTTTTAGAGTTAGAGGGGTTGTGTTTGCGTCTATTATTTCCATTTCGGTAGACATTGTCTTGTTGTGTTGTTTGTTGTTTGAAAAGAGGCTTAGCAGTCTTACGCCGAGAGGGCTGCTTGTTCGTCTCTATTTCCAATCGCGTTCGGGTCCTAGCCTACTTGCGACACTAGGGCGCTCTTCTCCCTACTATACAGAGTAGGAGTATAGGAGAAGGTATACTTCAAAGAGGAGAGAAGAGATATATATATACCCCGGCTTCTAGGAAGTACTCTGGCCTACGGCAACGTGCGTCTTTGTAGCTAGCTCTAGAGGCGTTCTGCGGGTAGCCGTAGCAGGTTCGGGACAACCTTTGTCTCTAGGGATAGGTAGGCCTATACTCTATAAAATAGAGTATCTAGCTATACAGCTAGTACTACTACTCTAGTCCCTAGGGGTGCAAATTCGTCCTTACTAAACCACAATGCTCCTTTAGCTTCCTCTCTCGGCGGCGTAGGACAGCAGGTAACTCTAGTATAGAGAGAACTAAGTGTATGTGTATGTTTGTGTATCCTGGAGCACTGCTCTTGTTTGGCCTTTGGCTCTTTCAAAAGTCGATTAAAGCGGACGTTTGATAGCTAGAATAAAAGCTCTCGTCGAGGGCTTTTAAACCGGCTACTTAGCGTCCGAATCGGCGACGTATTAATCGTGTTATAGTGTGTTAAAGTATTGTGGTACTATTGTGCACCTGTCTTATGTAGTTTCCTAAATAGGAAATTTTCCGTGTGTAGGGGAGGTGAGGTCGAAATAAGGTTTCGGGGGTGGGGGCCAAATCCCGGAGTTTAGGGTCCAAATTTTGCACCCTAAAGGGGGCAACAAGGTAAATCTTTAGGCTCCAGCAGCGGTATAGGTATTAAGGCCAGCGGGGTAAAAGCGGGTTTGTTGGAATAGCCTTGATAAGGGCTTTCGAACGGTGCGTGTTTGGTGATAATCGGGTTAATATTGGGTGTGCAATGGAAGTGAGGCGTACCTTGGCCTACTAAAAGTAGTAGTACCTAGTTGTCTTACTTATAATTATAGTAGACTCGGAGGTACTATTCTATAGTTTAGTTCTACTACTCTGTCTAGCCGTCCGTTTAGGGGTAATATACCGTACTTAGCCCCCTTCTAACCCCTAACTAATAGTAAAGGGTGCTCTAGAACTTAGAGGTTAGAATTAGCCCTCTATCGGAGGTAATAGACTTAGGTATTCTATAAAGGCGAAAAATTTCCCTTAGGAACACCTCTACGAGTATTACTGCTATTGTATCCTTCCTTATAGGGATATAGTATACTATCTTAAACTAACAATCTATTTCGACTAGTATAGAGTCGTATATACGCCTAAGAAAGGTGCTTAGAGGTAGATCGGTTACGAAATCTAGTATTAAGTCCTCCTATAGCCCTATTAGAGGTAGTTCGGGTTAGAGTTCTCTATAAGGTCGGTATCGCCGTAGTTTAACCTAGTTATATATCTAGTAGCCGTTAACGAAGTCTTTAACGTACTTCCTTATATCTAGCTAGTAGTGTAGTAGGGAAAGTCGTAGTAGTTACGTATATCTAGTAGTACTACCTTCGTCGCTAGGTAGCTAATAGACTTTATCCTCTATTATGCTATCCTTTTAGTACTTCGAAGGCACAATAGCACATAGCACTTGAATCTACCTCCTCGTTGCCCCCCTATCTACCTTCCCTTATCTTCTTTTTATATGTTTACCTTCTATAGCTCTCTTTTACTATACCTCTAGTATATACTACTACTATCCGACGGGAGTTTAGAGTCTAAGTATACTCCCCCCTTACATTTTGGTGGACAATGTAAGACTCCTACACTCGCTTTAGCGGTATAGTAAGATATATAGGATAGTAGTAGTATACTATAAGCGACGAGCCTACGAGAAATATACGATATCCGAGAAATACGCCGGTCGTACCCTTGAGTAGGAAGCTATACCTTTATAATAACTACCCACGACTATAACAACCTTAAATACCTCTACCCCTTAGCTAGGGTAGATATAGCTCCAAGTCCAAATCCAAATCTAAGTCTAAATCCAAATCTAATTTCGAATCTAAATACCGATACCTAGTATATACGAATAGCTACGTATATATTACTAGCTATAGGAGTAGCCGAGAAAAATTTTCTTATCCCTCGACAATAGCTACCTCTAGACTAGCTACTCCGCTATATGCACTAGAGACTACACCTTTAGCGTCTACTATACGCTCTTAAAACAAGTACGTACTACGGGGAGGTTTCTACTATAGAAAGAGGGTATCTCGGGGGTAAAAGGAGCCTCCTAGACCAAAATTCCTACTATAATAGCTTCGCCTACTACCCGCTACGCTCCTCCTTCGCTCCTTATCTTCTCTATAGATAGCCCCTAACAACGACTTCCGGCTAGTTACTAAAGAGGAAAGAATCCAGATTATAGAGGACTAATACCTAGGGAGATATACCCTCCCTACCGGCCGATTACCCCCTTATAGATATAATAAACGTTATAGACGTTATAGGTATTATAATACGAAAGGTTACGTAACTAATAGATTATTACTATAAGTAGAGAGATAGTAGCGAGGATACTAGTGCGGTTTTAATATACTGTAGTAGCGAGGATGCTAGCGCTATTTTAATATACCGTAGTAGCTAAGGGCGAGGGTCCTTCTTACTAGCTAGACTACCTACTACCTTAACGACGACTTCCGGCTAGTTGCTAAGGAGAGAATCTAGACTACGGAAGAAGAAGTTCTAAAGATATACCCTCTTTTCCGTCCTCCTATCCCCTTATAGACACGATAGATACTATAGATACAAACAGACAAACGATTACGTAACCGGTAGATCGTTACTAGCAGTAGAGCCGGAAGAAGTAGGTGCTAGGTCTCCTTAACGCGGGGACAGCGAATACCCTAAGAACAATGTAGGCGCGGTCTTAACATACCGTAGCAGCTAGGCGGGTAAGGAGTATCTAACTAGTAGCGTGTTCTCTAGGGGAATGGACGTACGAGCACCGCTCGGACTACCTCGCGGCTAAAGCGGTAATAATCGTCCTATTACCGATATTAGCACTGTTACCGATGTTAGCACTACTAGTATTACGAGCACTACCGTGCCTCGCATACGAGAGTAGGACCCGCCGCTCTATTACCGAGTACCTGGAGGTTTAAAGAAAGTAGCTAGTACACCTAGCACTACTACCGTATACGAGAACACCGTCTACTACTCTATACGCGCGCTACCGCCTCCCTTATGTAGAGGGACTATCGAACCTTCTCTAGGCTTACGATGTTTACTAGACTATTAGGAGTTACTAGTCTGGGAAAGGTTCCAATACTCCTATACGTTACTAACACCTATTCTACTCTACACCTTATTTCCATAGCTTCCCTTTCGAGACTCTAGTATCGCCGTCGAGCTCGAGTAGTGTTAGCTCGTAAGCGGACCCGACACCGATAGCCCCCTCTAGGCGACGTAGCAACACTACTAGCCCTGTTTGGAAGTCTCGCTTTCTTTGCTAGACTAATAGCCTGGGAAATACTAAAATACTAGCCTACATCCCCTCCGAGGCATAAAAGAGACACTACAACTACTCCTATTTGCCTACATCTCCAACATACCTACTTCTAGCGAAGTACTTTAATTTCTTAGCTAAAAGAATCCACTATGTCGACACCTAAAGACAAACCCTCGTCCTCTAAGGAACAACCCGCTAGCGACTAGCCCGCTGTCCCTACTAAGCGTAAGCATATAGCTAGCGCGTCCGAAGCACTAAATGCTCTACTAAGCCGTCCTAGTAATTCGGGGGCGGCAACACCTCTCTAGTCCCCTCTAGATACATCGTCCTACCGCGACGATAATACGATTCCTTCCGCCCGCTTCGCGACTAACTCGACCGATAGTTCTAACGATAACATTACTAATTAGCACTATAGACGCCCCTCTACTAACGCCGCATCTTATAGCAATAGCCCCCCTTCCCAATCTACTAACCTGAACGTTATAGACCTTATCTAGGCCCTTACTACCGTTCTTCGGACTCCGGCCCCTACCTCTCGTAGCCGAGCCCCGTTCCCTAGAGAAAATAGATCTCCCTCCTTCGACGGCTCCGATGCTTCTACCTTCTTTTAGGCTATAGACGACTTCTTTAAGCTATACTTCTTAGGCTTACAAACCCCGGATAACTAGAGGATCCGCCTTATCGCTCGCTATACTATCCCGGATATGCGTACATAGCTCGAGAGCCTAGACACCTACACTGGAGGTAACTACGATTACTTCCGGAAGGATGCCCTCGCCTACTATAAGAGCTACGATAGCTAGGTATACAAGTACGGCCTACTATTCCTCGAACAGTTCTACTCGAAAAAGAGGGTCTAGGACGTTATAGGCACTACCGATAATCTAAGGCAGTATGTTATAACCTTCCGGGCTGTGTCGAATCGGATCCCCCTTAACTAGTGCAACAACGTTGCTCGATTTCGCCTCTTCCTTAAGGGACTGCCTACTAAGGTTAGACACGAAATTATAAGTAAGCTGGAAATCGACGTCTTAGAGACATCGTCCTATATAGACCTCTCTACCCTCTACAATGCGACGCTTAAGTACGTTACTAGCCGCATTGCATACTAATAGATATACGGTAGCACTAGTAACAAGGTCGCTACTAAGCTGGTTACCTAGACTAAAAAGAGGTACCCGAAACTAGATGTATTAAACGACGGTCTTTAGACATTAAGGACATAGAAGTCGAAGGAACCGGACATAGACGAACTCTATAACAAGGTAATAAAGTTAACGATAGCGAAGCTAGATCGAGACAATTCTACCAAGGCGCGACGAGGTGCCGTTAACCCCCCTAGATAAATCGGACAGTCCTACTTTACTAGTGTTACTACTAATAACTCGCAAGAGTATTATGCACACATAGCCTCCTTAAACCCAGCACCGCTAGCCTTAGGAGTCTTATATAGCCGCTCTACTGCCTATAGTTAATCCTCGGTAGACAAGCTAATATACTTCTACTACTTCGAGCCGGGGCATGCTATATAGGAGTGTAAGTATATGCATTTCCTACTATTAGTAGGATAGGCTTATCGCGACTCCGAAAAGAAATAGTATATTAGAAAGGAGGGTAATGTTAACCGAAGAAAGCTATTATTCCGAAACTACTAAGATTAACCGAAGCTCAGGATGTTAATACTAGCGATCGAAGAGGTATAGGGACGCCCGATTACCTAGCTAGCATACATTAATATCGAACATACTATAAGACATTAGCCGACCTATAAACTACCTACTAATTTCACTACCCCTCGGATGCTACTCCCCCCTATCGACTAGTCGCTAGCCCCTAGCCTATGTCCTACACTACCGGCTACTCTATCTCGTCCGCCGCGAGCAGTAGGGCAGCCCTTATCTCTAGCTACTAGGGCAAACAGCATACCTCTAGGATCGAAGGACTCTACCTAGATAGGGGCTCGATTCTATAGCGTTATTATAGGAAGTATCCCGGAGGACCTAGTGTATATTAACGAAGACGACCCCTATACTACTAACTTTAATGTAGTAACAAGACCTCTCCCTACCTTAAAAGGGAAGGATCTAGTACCGAAACTAAAGGAAGAAGATAAAAACCGAGTAACGAAACCGAAGAAGTTAGTCCGGATAGACATTAATGCTAGCAAGATTCTAGACTCCGAGGAGTACCTTAAGCTAGTCGATAGTGCTACGGAAGGAACCCCCGATACTTAGGAGACCCTCGCTAGGGATTAGCCCTTCGACATAGGAGACACTCTACCCTCGGTATAGTAACTAAGATTTAATCCTACTAGAGAGACCGAAGGGGAAATGGACATAGATAACGAGAATCCAGTTATCGGTCTAGTTAACCCACTAATAAGGAAAAGGAAGCGAGTAAAGGCATCCGGAAACTAGAGGAAGGACTTGTACCTACGAGATCGGATAGACATAAACAAAGTAGCTATAGATCGAGTTATAGCCTAACCTTTAGGGATACTTATTAGTAAGCTTCTAGCTATTGCCCCTTACCTTTCGAAAGAATTCTTTAGGCGAGTGGCCCGTAATAAGGAAGAGTTTGCTAAGCTCGCGAAGGAAGTAGGACTATCGGTTAATATTAAGGAAAGTAACTACCCTATATTCGCTAACTATCTACCGAGTACTCTCGGACTATAGATTAACTACGAGACTAGCTATTAGGAGCATAGGATGCTATCGGGGTTTAGAGCCCGGAATAGATTTATCGAAGAAGACGAAGTCGATAATAAGGATAAGACTAACCTCGGCCCAATAGTAAAAGAACTATGCATTATTATCCCTCTAGGACGTACGAGGGACCTCTACGAAATCCCTAGGGAGGCCAAGTTCCTTTTCGATAATTACGACTATATTATTATTCCCTTACCTATTGTCGAATGCGTAGTTAGGCCTAGGAACTTCCGGGAAAGGAAGGCGACGATTAATAAAGGATCCGAGGGCAATATTATATGCTAGGAGGTAGTTAAAAGAGCGGGCCTTAGTATCCGCACCTATAAGTCTATTACTATAAACACGATTAGTAGGTAGGTAGATTTCCTTAGGATTGCGGAGAAAGTTCCTATCGAGGTAATGGGTGTCCTAACCTATTTATCCTTCCTCGTTATAAGATAGGCCCCTTTCCTACTTGGACGCCTCTAGGTAAGGTAGGTCCGCCTTATCTCGAAAAACTATAACGACGGATCCCTAGAGTATACTATTACCTAGCTCGACGGGACAACGACTATATAGACGGCAGTCGAGAGTACGGGTCCGAGATATAGAACGACCGTATCCTTCTATATACTAAAGTCGGGAAAAGCCTAAGCTACTAACACGAGTCCGGGAACTCGGTAGCTATATTTAACTACCCGGAGGATTATCTCTAAGTATTAGGTACCCGACTACCGGTCCAGATTAAGTCGTAGAGGCTAGAATCTTTTCTAGACTAGTAGTCTAGGAAAAGGGAAGTAGTAGTAGCGCCGGTGCAACCCTCGGATGCTCCGAAGCCTTTACTAGACTAGCGGTCTAGGAAACACCCGATTAGCTTTTAGGACGAAGTTAGGGCCTAGGACGAGTATAAGGTAGTCACCTTAGAAGAATATACACTTAACCCTAAACGGACGTGTTAGGAGACCGAATCCCAAGCCCGCATTACGTCCTAGCTTCTAGAATAGTCTAATATACTCGCTATAGATCGGGACATACGAGCTCGGCAAGTAGACGTAGTAGTAGGTAACACCTTTACCCTATATAAGCGAAAAGCCGACAAAGTCAAGCCTATAGAGGCTAGTATCTATAAGATAGGTGGAAAGGGTCCCGGAGGGATCTTTAACTAGAAAGAAAAGTGCCTTGCGAGAGAGGCCCTACTACTAAGGAGTAGCTACCCCTAGGATTATAAGTACCTTATTTAGAAGTTCTTAACAATCGAGCGCGGATCGAGGCTTACGGAAGACCGAATAGGGAGCTTCAAGACAATAGTAAAGCTAAGTCCCGAGGAGTTAGAGCTTTTTTATGCCTATCTATTTAGGCGAGAGGAGGTACTAGCATAGGACTTTTCACATGTTGGTCGACTTAACCCGGACGTCTCTCCGCTAGTCGAGATTCGAACGATACTCTATAAGGCCTAGTAGTGCAAGAACTTCTATATACCTACTACGTTAGAGAAGGTTGTTATTAGGATAGTTAAGGAACGAGCCTTAAACAAGGTAATCGAGCCCTCCTATACTACATACCGCAACCCCTAGTTTATAGTATAGAAGAAGCCCGACAACCCTAAGCCCGTACGTATACTACGGACTCTACCGTACCTAGGAGGGGAGGGGAGTACTAACTAGCCTAATATACCGGAGGTACCTAAGGAGAAGAAATATCGGCTAATTAATGCCGCGATCGAGGTAAACCGGGTTACTATAAAAGATACGAACATGCCGCCGGATGTAGACTCCTTTTCAGCCGACTTTGCTAGCTACACTATAGCCTCCCTTATTAACCTCTTCTCTAGATATAACTAAATACCCCTAGCCGAGTACTATCGCGACCTAACCTCCTTCTTTACACCGCTTAGGCGACGGCCGAATAGACTACACCTTTAAGCGGTAGCCGTCGTAAGTACCTTCCTCGGAAGGGAAACTAAGACAGTCTAGAAGAACTCTCCTCGAAAACCTCTCGAATCCGCCCGAAATCCTTCTCGAAATCCGCCTTGAAATATAAGCTATAATAGAACAACGGCACGATTCGAACGAACAGCCCTCTACGCTACGAATAAAAAGAAGAAGAAGAAGAAGAAGAAGAAGTAGTCCACTCTACCCTATACGCGCACCTCCTCGAAATCCGAACCGAAATCGCATGTCCCTTCTTCTTCTTTAGAGACTTCGTCGCCCTCGAAAGAAAGGAAGCATATATACACTTGAAAGAGCTAGAACTCGGTGGAATCTATAACTCTGCGATTAACCTACGTAGTTATATGCGCTAGAATGCGGCATACAATTCCATAAAGGCATATTAAGGACAAGAGAAGATAGCGAGTTAGATAGCTACTTGCTCTCTCTCTCTCTCTCTCTCTCTTTTTCGAATTCGTAGCATACGTACGAAGCGGAAGAATCCGCTGAAAATTCTATAAAAAGCTTGGCGCGAAAATTTTGTAGCTCCGGTTGCAATAACACTCGTTTGATTTCCTTTGTCTTACATTTGTTTAAAGTCCTTTAGCATTGCCTTAGGCACGGGGTTTCCCCTAAGGTCGAAGAATACCGAAAGAATTTGATTATAAATAGATCTACTACCTTACTTACAAGGCCGTCCTATATAGTCTTGGACTCCGAAAGGACGTAAATGGAACAAACAAACAAACAAAACAATACACCGCTTAGGCTCTTTCGGCAGACCGGCATCCCTATAGGAGGCATAAACTTAGTAGCTTAGTTCTAGAGGATTATAACTACTATTCTCTAAGACCACATAAATAACCGAGCTCGCCCCTTTCTAGATAACATTAGAGTTAAAGGGACTAAGTCTATATATAACGATAAGGAAGTGGAGCTAGGTATCCGGCGATAGATTACCGAGCATATTACGAATCTCGACTAGGTTCTTACGGATATCGAGAGAGCTGGGCTTACTATCTTAGTATACAAGTTAAGATAGTTCGCTACCGGAGTTCTAATTGTCGGATATGTCTATAACATTAATAGTAGGCACCCCTTAGAGGCTAGGGTAATTAAGATTGTCGAGTAGCCTACGCTAGAGAACCTAAAGGAGGTCCGAGTTTTCCTCGGAGTAGTAGTATACTTCTGAATCTAGATACCTCGATATGCTTAGGTTTTAGTACCCCTATACCTCCTTATATGTCCGGATGTGTTCTAGAGCTAGACCGAAGAGCAAGACCTCGTAATAAGTACTCTTAAGAAAGCACTAGTAACCGCCCCTACCCTAAAGACGATTAACTACGAGAATAGAGGGTAGATTATCCTAGCTATCGATGCATCGGGAGATAGATTTGGGGCTATACTAATGCAACGAGACGCCGACAACCCTAAGAAAAGACACCCTATACGATACGAAAGTAGAATCTAGAAGCCTAGGGAGTAGACCTACGATGCTAGGAAGCTAGAGTGCCTCGGAGTCCTCAAAGCACTAAAGAAACTTAAATCCTACCTATATAGCGTATACTTCCTCCTAGAGGTCGATGCGAATACACTAGTGCACTAGCTAAATAGGGCACCGACCGACCTTCCTAATGCAGTTATAACTAGATAGGTTGCATAGATTCGCCTCTTTAATTTCGAAGTAAAGCATGTCTCTAGAAAAACCTATAGTGCTACTAATGCACTTTTACGCCGGCTAAGGACCGTATCCGACGATATAGATAACCTATATAATAAAGATTATAAGGACATAATCGATGTAGCTCTTTATGCTACCTACGCTAGTAGAGTGGAGGCTAATAAGGCGACACCGGAACTAATCGAGGAGCTAGTTAAAGAGAACGTCGATAGCACCTACTCTAACTTTTATAGGGACGTTGCATACTACTTACTTACCCTCCGACGGCCGAGTAGTATAAATAAGAATACCTGGCATGCTTTTAAGAAGCGTATAGCTCGCTACCTCGTTAGAGAGCGCTGCCTTTAGTATTAGAAGAGGATTAGCAAACCCCTCTATCGAGTAATTAACAAGGAAAGTAAGTAGAAGGACATTATCCGTAGGCTATACCGAGACCCCACGTCCGGACACCGGGGACGGGAGGGTACCTACTAGAAAATAGCATGCCGGTACTTCTAGTAAGGGATATACGACCAAGTGCGATCGTTCGTTAGTAGGTGCCTAGAGTGCCTATATAGGATAGTAGGACCGGCGAGTGTCTCCGAGCTATATCCGCGCTATAATAGCTACGTCGGAGAATCCTAGCATATAGATGTCGTACATATCGATAGCTTAGGAAGTATCCTTATAGCTCGAGAGGGACTTACCGGCTAGCCGGAAGGGAAGGTTATTAACAAGGGGGCTAGATAAGGAGTCTCCTCTA
>JALRMM010000667.1:0-13550 GCA_026122155.1 Zymoseptoria crescenta
TTTAAAGGCGCCGCTCTATTACGAGTGCTTACCCTCTTCGAGGAAACAAAGTCTATCCTATACCTTACAAATCCTTATTATCCTTAGGAATAGGCGCTGCAACGGGTATAGATGCCGCTACCCCCATATTATTAAACGTGCCAGCTTTATTATTACGGTCGCTAGCTACGAACCGGCTCTTCTAATCGTATAGCTTACGGTTACTAGCGAGTGCCGCGAGGATACCTTCGAAGTCGTAATATCCCGCGGGAATTATCGGAACGACCTGAAATAATAGTTAGCGCGTAGTGTGCGAAGGGGATGCGAGGGACTTACGAGAATAGCTAACTCCGCTAGGACACGTAGAGAATCCGCGATGTCGGAGACCTTCTATAAGCCTTTGCCGATAAGTAGGACAGGCTAAGGAGCAGAATTAGACTTCGCCTGTTTTAACTTAAATTGCTAAGCGCTAGAGAGAAACTAATAGAAGACTGCGATCTTTTCTATAGCGTCCTCGCGAGCAGCATCGACGTCCTTAATAGTAGCTTTATCGTCTAAGTTACGAAGATCTAATAGCGCTATCTCCGTAGCGTCCCAAGCGACATAGCATCTAAGCGGGAGCTCCTTGCAGTCCTATTTAGCACTCCTACGGATAGTTAGCGAATACAAGCCGAAGGGATAGCGAAGTACTTACTTGCACCCTTCGCAGCGGATCTTTACCGAGGCATGCGAGCAATTATAGTCGACCGCGCGAGAGTAGTTGCCGCGGTTACCTTTGCTAATGTAGCTAGTATAGCGCTAGTAGGGACGAGGAGGACGGACGCTATATAGCACCTTCGGATAAGTAGGCGGCGGAGGACCTTTATACGCCTTACTTAGAGACGTCGTAGCCGGAGGCTCGATAGTCTTACCGTCCTTATTGTTATTCTTAATAACAGGAGAAACTTCCGTAGCCGGAGCCTTCGTGGCTCTCTTTCTCGAGCGCGGAGTTTTCGGAGTCTAAGGAGTATTAGCTCCCTTAGCAATAGTAGCTTTCGTCTATAGACGGGACGAAGTGCGAGGCTTCTTGGATAAAGACGCAACAACTTCGTTACTATCTTTAAAGCTAGCCGCAGCGCGGCTGCGTTTTAGATCGGCCTTCTTAATACCGGAAGATTTCCGAGGAGTTAGAATATTCGGCGACGAACGTTTGCCGAAGGACGCGCGCGTGCGCGGCGTGTCCTTATTAGATTCTGTTAGAGTGATTAGTACATCTTATAGAAGCTATCTTAAAGGCTCTTACGCTTAGGCCGTATAGGTCGCTATCTCTTTCGAGGCTCCGACGGCTACGTCGACTTATTAGGTAGGACCGAACCTAGGCCGAGGGAGTCGCGCGAGCGTACCTTAGGTTCGCGGGTTGCGCTAAATCGGTATGCTGTAATCGGATTAGTATAGGCCAAAATAATTATAGATAGCTTACCTATCGAGTCGTCCGTTAACGTCTCCGTAATACGTAGGCTAGGCCGCTTAGAAGGCTTCTACTACTAGGACGAGCGATCTAGAGGGTTATTAGACCGCTTAGCTTCGGTCTCACTACGTTAATAACCAAATTGCGCGGGATCTTTCTTAGCCGGAGGAACGGAAACTACGCGAAACTATCGTAGAGGCGGTGTCGTTTTGTCGACCTTTAATAAGAGCCGACGCTCGGCTAAAGAAGGATTAGACATGCTTATAATACACCGCGTGCGGTATACGAAGTCTAAGCGAGGGTAATGCGAAGGTAGTAGTGTCTAAGAAAGTTAGCTCCGAAAAACAGAGGGTAAACAAGTATAGAAACTTGCCGTCGCCTAGACACCCTCGATCTACTATATTTGTTAATATTGTTATTAACAACTTAGGAATGCATTAAACGGAAGTGGATGTTATAGAAACAATGTTTATAGTAGACGGCATAGATATATGCACGCTGCCGCCGGACTAACTAATAAGTTACCGGATGTATATATGTAGGCTCGTACCGCATAACATACGAAGTAATCGCGAAGTAATTACGAAGTAAGCCTACTAAATCCCCTATAAGCGCGCCGAGGACGACGCTTATAAGGAGAGGAGGCAATTATAATAGCACCGCCAAGGACTGCTATAAGGATTACTACTAAAGGTAGTAATCCGGGTCGAGTGAAGTTATCCTTCGGTTATATAACTAAGGAGGTGACGAATGCTTAGCGCATGCCTACCGCATATAAGGCGAAGGGCTTACGCTCGCACATTGAATTCTGTAAGAATTAGTCTCACCTTTTATCCAGTGGATATTAGGCGTTCCTTACATTACTACAGACCCTATCGCCTTTACACTCCCTCCTAGGCGGCACGCGCCTTAGGCAACTCTACGAATATAAGATCGAAGGTTACTACTAACTCGATCCTAGGGAGCACGGTCTAGCGACGCTGCCTACTAGGCTATTTAAGACGGACCTAGCCTTGGAAAAGAAGCTACCTAACGGAGTTACGGTCCACGGACACGCAGAATTTCAAGCTAAGGTCGAGAAGCTCGTATATCGGCACTAGGAGGTATAGATCGACAGAGGCGGCACGGTTAACGTCCCCGAAGAGGAGTAGATAAGGATCCCCTTTCGAGCCGACGTAGAGAATATTAGACTATCCACGAAGCTATACCCGGCGAGCGTACGTAACAAACCTATTATTAACAAGGTACTTAACAAGCTAACGGGACATACTAAACTCTAACGTACAACGTAGCCGACGAGGTAGGCCTCCTCGATCTTCGTTACCTAGAAGGACGTCGTAGTAGAGAGCAAGGTAGTATAGGTAGGACGTTCCGTAGTAGATATCCGGGGTATTAACGCCCTCGTAGTTAAGGATAGCTACCCCTTGCCGCTCCAGTCCGACCTAATCGCCTAGCTCTAAGGATGCACGCACATTACGGTTATCGACGCCGTGTCCTTCTTCTACTAATAGTTAGTCCACAAGGACGACCGCGAGAAGTTTACGATTAATAGCTTCTACGGATAGGAGTAGCTAAACGTAGCGATAATAGGCTACGCCGGCTCGGTTTAGTACGTTTAGCGCTAGTTAGACCGCATCCTCTTAGACTTCAAGGACTTCTATCGGGCCTATATAGACGACATCGTTATCTTCTCCCGTTCGGAGAAGGACTACCTAGAGCACCTTAACCGGGTCTTTACTAAGCTTAACTTAGTGAATATTACCCTAAACCCGCATAAGACCTTTATAGGCTACCCGACAGCTACGCTCTTAGGCTAGCGTATTAGCGGGCTCGGGTACACTACCTAAGAGGAGAAGGTCGCCGCAATTGTTAACCTAAAGTTTCCTATAACCTTAAAGGAACTCGAGTTCTATATCGGCCTTACCGGGTAGTAGAGAGCCTACATCCCGTACTATACGTACGTCGTAGCGCCCTTCGAGGTACGTAAGACCCAGCTCCTTAGGGAGTCGCCGTCGAATAAGGGCTACGCGCGTAAGAACTTCTCCGCGAGGACCTAGGTATAGTAGTTAGACGAGGATCTAACTGCCTAGCGCAAGGCGTACGAGATAATAAAGTCCCTATATCGCAACGTAACGTTTCTATACTACTACGACCCCGATAGGCGCCTCTACCTCGACCTGGATTCGTTATACCTCGGAGCCGCCTACGTAATCTATATAGTAAAGGGAGATCCTAACCCTACCTTAGTCGTAGGGAAGGCGGTTCGCTTCCCGTACGCTAACGTTTAGGTAATTATATACCTTAGCAAAGCGCTCTCCGACATAGAGAAGCGTTACCTAGCTACCGAGCTTAAAGTCGCTAGACTCGTATAGGTCCTCCGCAAGACGAGGCACGTTATATAGGCTAGCCGTAAGGAGGTCTACGTTTTTACCGACTACACCGCTACGCTAGGTCTTACGAACTAGTACTTACTCGCGACGACGTCTTCCGCGGATCGCTTAAACCTCCGCCTAGTAAGGGTAGCGTAATATATCTCCTAGTACCGGCTTAAGATTCTATACCGTCTAGGGAAGCTCCACGCAATTCCGGACGCCCTTAGTAGGCTAGTAGACGACCTTAACCCGCCGGCGGAGCCTACTTAAGATAAACTCGACGTCTATACGTACGAGGATAAGAACGAGCCGCTCGTTTTTTATGCAATCTTAGTAGAGCTCTCCGAGGACTTTAAGAGCCGCCTTAAGGAAGGCTACTAAGACAACGCCGGCTAGAAGAGGCGCTTCTAATAGCTAGAGCGGGCTATCGAGGCAGCCCGCACCTAGGGAGATTAAGACGAGGACGCAGCTAGCGAGGTAGGCGAACCGGAGTCTAGCCTACTTAATCTCCGTTTCTTCCTACGGGAAGGCCTTATCTATATTAAGAACGAGCTCGACGGCCGAGAACGCCTTTATATCCTACTAGCCCTATATAAGGATGTGTTCGCTATAGCCCACGATTAGCATTACTACGTAGGATACTACCGATCCTACGCGAACGTCCAGGTAAGCTTCTACATCCGGAGGCTTAGCCGCGAGCTCCGAAGCTACATTTACTAGTGTCCTCTATGTAAGACGATATAGACCCTACGAGATAGGCTATCCGGCGAATTAGCTCCGATCTATACGACGCCTATACCCTAGTATACGGCGACCGCGGACTGGGTAAAGGGCTTACTAGTAACGTAGGACGGCTTCGACGGCTTCCTAGCCGAGACTTGCAAGTTTACTAAGGACATCCTCCTTACCCCGGTGAAATCCACTTAGGACGCTCGTAAATAAGAACGTAACTACCTCCTATCGCACGTTAAGACCGAGCGCAATCTCCCGGCTATCCTTATCGGAGATAGAGACCCTATTTAGCTCTCCGAGTTCTTTAAGGGCGTATTCGAGAAAATTAGCACCTAGTTCTTAGCGACTACGGCATACTACCCCTAGACCGACGGATAGTCGGAGCGTACTAACTAGACGGTCGAGATCGCGATCCGGTTCTACCTTACCTACAATCTAGACTCGTAATAGACGGAGGCATTGCCCTATATCTAGGTATAGATAAACAACTCTAGGAACGCCTCTACTAACGAGGTCCCAAAAGTTATAATCCAAGGCTTCCGATCGAACCTCGACGCCCTTAATCCGCTCGCGGAGCTCCCTATATAAGACTACGTTAACCTCCGGTAGGAAGTACGCGACTAGGCTAATAATTCCCTCGCTTAGGCGGCCGTAGCGATAAAGGACCGCTACGACGCTATATATACCCTCCTAACCTTCCGACCTAGCAACAGGGTAATGCTAAAACTGCATAAGGGATATAAGATCCTAGGTTACACGTACCGCAAGTTCTTATACTAGCGCATAGGGCTACTTAAGGTTAAGCGTCGTATCGGCAACCTTATATACGAGCTAGAACTCCTACTAACAATAAGGATCTACCTAGTCGTCTCGATTACCTAGCTAACTAAATACCTAGTTAGTATCGATCTATACGGCCGAGAGCTAACTCGCCCCGGTCTAGTGTAAATGGAAGAAGAAGACTCTAACCCGGAGAACCCCTATTACGAGATCGAGCGTCTCCTTAGTAAGCGTACCTACCGAGGAAAGACATAATACCTCGTTAAATAGCTAGGCTACCCGGACAACGAGAACTAGTAGTACGACTTGGATAACCTAAGCGACGCTCTAGAGCACGTAGAGGAGTACGACCGTACGCACCTAGAACTACCTATTGTCCTCGGACGTTGTACCTACCGTAGAATCGCGGCGGATAAGACGGAGGACCGCGAGGTTATACGTACGAGGCGGAGATAGCGGCATTAAGCCGACTAACTCGCCGACGCTAGGATCGAGCTTACTAAGGCATTAGTTACCCTTCGACTTACTAAGGCATTAAACGGCCGCTAAGGCCGGACATTTTCTCCGTATTGTTGTTAATCTATAGGCGAAGTTTGCCTATAAGTTACGTTCCACTTTACTACTCCCGTATTAGATATCCGAGTTTGTCCTATCTATATAAACATTACCTCCGACTATAACCTACTAGCCGACTTGCGTACGCGCACCCTTTCCTACGGCATTAATTACCCGCGCATACCTAGCCGGATACCGAGAATAGCGTTAAGTAGGCGGAAATAAGCCGGGCTAAAGGCGGCGGAGACCCGTAAGAAAAACGCGGCGGCGAAGAACGACGCGCCCGAGGGCACTAAGAGCGACGAAACGAAGGGCGCTATCCCGCCTAAGAGCGAAGCGAAGGACAACGCCCCTAAGAGCGCTAAAGATAATAGCCTATTCGTCCTAGAAACTAGGACTACATAGCGAAAGGCGGGTAACCTCGCCGACGTTAGGCCTATATAGTCGGATAACGCCGCGTCGCTAGTAATAAATAGCGCGTAGCCGGGCGAGCTAATTGCCCTAGGCAGCAGCATCCTTTAGCTAATTGTCCTAGGCAGTAGCTCCCTACGCTCCAAGAAGACTAACATGTTTAAAGAGGAGGAGAGCCCTACTAAGTTAACGCGGGCAAGCGCAATATAGCCTTTAATCCTAGAACTGACCGCCGCGTAGAAGAAAGCTAACGACGACTAGGAGCGCCTAGGACATAAGGCACGCGTAGCTAAAGCCTAGCGCGCTATGCTCCTTTACTAACTACTAAAGGATCCCGAGGACGCGATCTCCTAGGCTATAATAGACGTAAGACACCTACCTATAAAAGCCGGCTTAAAGTCGCACCCCTTAAAGGAAGCGGACATCGTGCCTCTACCTGTTCGCGAAGGTTAGGTAGCATTCTTCGAGCTCCCTATATAGGACTTGCGAGGGGCTGGAATTTTTATAACAGGCCCGGAGGATAAGCTCCTAGCATTCTTCCCCTCTCCTTAGGCAATCCGCGCCGCTAAAATGTTCCCCCCTATTCCGGAGCTAATACTCGGAAACGATTATATCCTTACGTTGTGCTACCTCGTGCGAATTAGCTACACTAAGAAAGCCGTACGCGCTATTATAATAGAGGGGTACTACTTCCGACTAGCAGTAGTCGAAGGCCTTCTTAATTTATATAAGTCCGCCTACCCGTAAGTCCCCTTCTCGAAGATAGTTAACCTCCTCGTGTACCTCTCTTTATAAGACGATAACCCCGTCGTTTGCCTCCCGGGATACTAGCGGAAGCATACCTTTACTAGCCTCGAACATAAGGCGTAGCGTACGGCCTTATCCTCGCCGACTAAGGAGCGGTATACCTTTACCTAGGTAGCTACCTTCTAAGCGCACTTATAGTACCGCCCGCACCGCACTATGCCTATCTAGAACCCGAAGGAGAGCCGAACGGTGTTAATTCGCATCTTAGATAACTTTAACCGAGACGAGCGTCCGGACTAGAGCTAGGGCAACGCCCGCTTTAAGGACTCTCTACTCTAGGAGCGGATACCGGGTAAAGGCCTATAGTAGATTAAGAAGCTAGTAGCCGAGGATAAGAACACCCCGGTATAGCCTACAACTAACAAGGCGGCCTTAAACCTAGTGCCCGCTAAGAAACTATCGGCTAACGTAACCTCCGAGCGTACTAGTAAGGATATATAGGGCAACGTGCGTAGGGGTAGTTAGGGTGCCTTACCGCCTAAGAAGAAGTAACTATAAGACGAGGACATCCTATCCTTAGTAGCGGACAGCGCGAAACCGGCGTTCGTTAACCCTATAGTAGTTAACGCTACGTTAGAACGTCTCCGCGCGGAAGAGGAGATCTATCCTAACATACGAAAGGCACGCGCTACTCTCCAAGACCTCTATCGCCGAAGCCCGACGAGCTAGGGCTACACCTCCCTCGTAAAGAAGACTACCTAGCTATTGCGCGAAGATAGATTTCCTAACGCGACCCTCCTAGAAGTCGTAGACTAGGAGACAGTTTAGCCGGGTGTTACTATCGACGACGCCGCTGCCCCGGGCCTACCGCACGACATGCTCCCCCGTAAGAACGTTAGCATACGCTACCTTACCGCGTACGACGCGCTAGCGAAGGCCCGGGACGTAGTATACGACAAGGACGCAATCCGTATAGCCTAGGACGCCCTACGCGCGAGAGGATAGTACGCTACCCCAACATATATTAAAGACTACTCCTTCCCTTAGGTAGGACTTGTCGCCCGCGGCGAAGCTAACGCCGACTTTACTCTTTAAGTTAATAGCGCCTAGGAAGACGATAACGACAATAACCGCGCTATCTACGACTTCCTTACGAAGCTATATAACAACCCCTTAACATTCCTCCGTAACAGGGCCAAGTAGATCCAAGGAATCTTTAAACGCCGCTTCGAGTCGGATACCGCTATCGACGACATTATCGACCTAACTATAGAGTGGGCGGACATTATCGTTAGAATCCCGAACGAGACTCCTCGCCCTACTATACCTTAGTAGGCAGACTAATCCCCTTAGTAGGCAGACTAATCCCCTATATTAAACCCGTAGTAGGCAGACTAATCCCCTACGTTACCTAAATAGGCGGACTAATCCCACACTACCTTAACTCCCCGGCGGACTACGCGGTAGGTAGCCTAGGCCTTCGGCACGAAATTGTGGAAATACGGGGTTAAATAGTCCGAGGATACTTTCTACTTCGCTATCTATAAATCCGTTATAAACGGTAGCGCCCTACCGCTTAACTCCTACCTCGAGGACCTAATAGTCGGCGCTCTAACGAAGTATATAGACGAGGGTTACGTCTCGCTAAACACTCTTCGGGAGGCGTATCCGCACGATTTTAATTCTAAGGGCTACCTAGAGAGGTCGCGCCGACTAATAGGACGCCCTTACGTCGTCGACAACGGTGGAAACGGAGTCCTAGGGTTATAAGGCGGATGCATCCTTCTTATAGGAGAGCATATCGCGAAACTCCTCGACCCGGAAGGTAAAGCCTAGGTTTAGTTCGACCCCCTCCGACTCCCAAGTAGCGACATAGTTACCTTAGGCAGTAACTACGTAGACAAGGGCCAGAAGCAACTAGTAAAGAACAGGATAATCCGCCCCCGCCTCCTACCTTTAATAAAGCTATTCGAAAACTAGGTCCTAGTTACTTAGCTAACTAAAGTAGACTAGGACAGAATAGACGGAGAGATAATAGACGACGTCTAAGCGGCCGCCGAAGACGCTACCCTCGACTAGCGCGATCGCTAAGCCCTATAGCACGTATGCGACATATAGCGACTAGTATAGACTAAGGAGAACGTCGCCTAACTTCTTAATGCAAACGGTAGAGCTAACCTATACTAGATGCCCGAGAAGACGCCGCTACGTAACTACTAGGACCTAGGCTACTAACTCGTCTTTAACGTAGAGATATTCCGCGCTCGATTCGAGGTACTTACGTAGGAGTAGCGCAACTAGCTAGGCCTTACCCTTCTATCTACCTATCGAAAGATGCTACCCCCGGCAATCCTAGCGCTGCTACTACTAGCAACGAGGACCGTACTATAACCCTCTACTCCCGGCCTCTAATAATTAAGCCCCTCGGTAATAGACAACGACATTACCTTCTAAATAGGTATGTCTACCTAGGCGCGCCTAATCGCGGCGGCATAAACCCTCTATAATATAACTATAGACGCGGTCGACTTAGCGGCCGACTACGGCGACTAGCTAGCGTACGACCTCCGAGACGCCGGTATCCCGGGACTAAACATTAACGCCTTTACCGGGTCCCTCCTTTCGCGCTACTACTAATACGAGTTCGTCGCATTTATAGCGGCATCCCGTAAGCGTAAGGGTATTACGCTCCCGGACACCGCGATCGGTAAGGCACTAAAATACGTCGATACGTACCCTACTAGCGCCCTACGCTACCTCGACAACCCTAGCCTAGTCTACACCCCGGACTCTACCGACCTCTCTACTATAGTACGCCTAACCTACCCGACTACTACTCCCGCGGCGACCACCCCCGCTATTAAGCGTAAGCTCCGTAAGTAGGGTGGAACCGACTCGCTACGTAAGAAGTAGAAGAAGGCCGAGGTAGAGAAGGCCGAGGTAGATTAGAGCTTACTCGGAAAGAAGGATTAGCGAGGATAGACTTGTTTTTTGTTTTGTTTCGATTTTTAACATGGTTTTTAGCGCAACACTACGGACAGTGTGTCCGTTCTTCGTATAGGGGGGGTAATGTTGCGGGACGCCGGGCTCCGGGCTTAGCGCCCCCGGGTAGTGCATACCTTTAGCTACAATAGCAGATAGAGAGAGAACTAGCTTTCCCACACACTTAATTCCGGTACACACGTTCCCTTGTTACTCTTAGTCGAGCAATAATAACCCGCCTTAGGGCTCCGAGTCCTCTACTAGAGCTCTAATGCTTTAGCCTTCTTTATTAAATGTACTAGAAACAGTACTAAAACGAGTCCGTATGCGAAAGCCTAGCTATACTAAGAAGGAGAAGGACGAGCTAACCGGGCTTATATAGCTATAGTTAAAGTTAGAAACTCCTTAAGCCGTAGACAATATTAAAATATATATACTCGCACTATTTACGGCTAAGGACAAGGCCTACTTTATAAGCACGTAGCTAGTAGTTTAGGAGCGGCTTCTTACGTATTAGATAAAGCATCTTCCTAACCTTAGCGCTAATATAACGTAACGTATAGAGACCGGTAACTATAGTATAAAGGGCTATATAAATCTAGCTTATATAAGAGTAGTACGTATAGGGGATTGTAACAGCACCGCTAAGGACTGCTATAAGGATTACTGCTAAAGGTAGTAATCCGGGTCGAGTGAAGTTATCCTTCGGTTATATAACTAAGGAGGTAACGAATGCTTAGCGTATGCCTACCGTATATAAGGCGAAGGGCTTACGCTCGCACATTAAATTCTATAAGAATTAGTCTCACCTTTTATCTAGTAGATATTAGGCGTTCCTTATATTGCTATAGACCCTACCGCCTTTACAATTCTAATTCTTCTACCTCTACGAGGGTAGCAATCCATTAAACCCTATTAAGATTATTAAGATGCCTTCCCGACGCATTGCCGGTAAGCCCCCGTAGGACTTGCGCCTAGACGAGTTGCCCGAGGTAGAGTAAGAGCAAGGGCCTTATATATACGGAGAGGGTCCTAAGGGATCCGATAAAGCTCCTATATCGACGCCGGAAGAGTCCGTAGCCGAAGCTATTATAAGGCTCGAAGCCGAAAAGGAAGCCTTAAGGAAGGAAGAAGTCCTTCGTACCCTTTAGCTAGAAGTCTAGCGGATAAAGTTAGGCCGTAACCGCAACAATATAGAGATGTAGGGTACTAAGCCGCAAGCTACGGTATAGACCCTATTACTTATCGACGATAACCTATAGAGTATTGCGTAGTCTATTCGCACTAACGGCGCATACTATCCGCTAGGTGTCGGAGGCAGACCCAAGCTTAAAGATCCTATCGTATTTAAGGGACACAACATTAAGGAGGCTAGGGACTTCCTTCGTTAGTTAGACCTAGTGTTCCTTAACTCTAGCTATTACTACGTTACCGACTATACTCGCGTTTTATACGCTATTATATAGCTCGGGGGTAATGCGGCCGATCTTTAGCATAACAGCTACTAGGACAACTTAGTGCCTAATAATTGCACTTAGGAAGACTTTAAGTAGTTCGTTAGCAACGTAGTCGGTAATCCCGTTAATCGCCTTCTTAGCGTAATACTAGATTACGAGACGGCTTATTAGAAGACCGACTAGAACGTTAAGAACTTTGCGATTAAACTTAATATGCTAGAGAGCTAGCTTAATTATACGGAGAAGTAGCTTGTAAGGCACTTCCTCGTAAAGATTAAGTCTTCGCTCCGTTAGGACATCGTGAAGAATTACGAAATGCCGACTACTCGGGCCGAAGTAGTTACGTTAGCGACGCGCTTAGAAGCTATAGACCGGAACTATAATAAGGCTACTACTAGGAACAAGCACGCCTATAACGACGACGCCGAGGAAGGGAGTAATAAGAAGAACAAGCGCGGAAATAAGAAGGGTCGTAAGTAGGACTTAAAACCGTACAACCGAAGTAACCGCGGACCGCCTACGAATATAGGGCGGGATAATAAGCATCCGTCGAGGGACCTCGCCGACATCGTATGCTATATATATAATAAGAAGGGGCACTACGCTACTAATTATACGAGTAAGTAGTTAAGCGTACGTAAGGTCGCCGCCCTTAAAGACGATTCGAAAAAAGCAAAGGACTTAAAGAAGGAATCCGATCCTTAAGTCCGGAGCTGCCTTAGGATAAAGTGGACGTAAACTACGCGCCCCGCTACCGCGGTATAGTCGTAATACCTATAGCGAGTGCGGAGTATAAGGCGAGCTTTCTCCTCGATAATACGGTAGATATAAACGTCGTTTCGAGGGAGTTTGTTTTAAAGACGGGCATACCTATTAATAAGAGAGCAGTACTACTAAGGGTCTCTACCTTTACCGGCGAGCTTAGACACTATTATAGAGCGCATACCCTTCGGGTGCGACTTACTAACTCTATAGGAGTAACTAAGATAACATAGGGGACTTTCTACGTATATAAGATGCTAGAACCTAATGTAATTCTTAGTCGGCCCTAGAGACGTTTATAAGGTATAATCGTTAATAGCGGCAACGACGCGTAGTATTATAGTAAGCACCCTATTCTACGAAAGGTCGAAGTAGTCGATCCTTACGTATTCGCGAAGGATTTACGAAGGAGTCGCGTAGTATATGCGATCTCTATAAAGCCTACGGAGTTTACCGTAGTAGATCTACTAGATAAGCTAAAGGCTTATGTAGATATCTTCTTCCTAACGCCGGAGTAGTTACGAAAGCGTTACGATAAGATCGAGTATAAGATTAATCTTAAGCCGGACATAATGCCTCCCCTAAAGAAGACATATTATTAATCGCCGAGAGAGTAAAGCGAGCTTCGTACGTATCCTATAGAGGGCATTAAGAACGATTAGTTTGAAGTTAGCGATAGTAAGGCGGGTGCGCCTATCCTCTTCGTTCTAAAGAAAGATAGCACCCTCCGACTCTATATTAATTATTGTGGATTAAACAAAATTACTATTAAGAACAGCTACCCGCTACCCTTAATCGCCGAGACGCTCGATTAGTTAATAAACTGCGAGTACTATACCACGATCGATCTTACCTGGGCGTATTATCGTATCGCTATTAAAAAGGAAGATCGGTAGAAGACTACCTTCCGTACTAGGTACGGGAGTTACTAGTACAAAGTAATGCCCTTCGGGCTTACGAACGCGCTAGCGACGTTTTAGACATATATTAACCGTGCCTTGTAAGGCCTTGTTAATATATGCTATGTAGTGTACCTAGATAACATCCTCGTATATAGCGCAACCTATACGCAATACGTTCGCAACGTTTACGTAGTACTAGATCGCCTACGGAAATTTCGGCTATATGCCTAATTTAAGAAGTGTAGCTTCTTTAAGAAGTTAGTAGACTTCTTGGGCTACGTAGTAACTACTAATAGAGTAACTATTAATACTAGTAGGATTAGTACGATCGCTAAGTAGCCTACGCCCACTACGTTAAAGGAAGTTCAAGCGTTCCTTAGCTTTACTAACTTCTATCGGAGATTTATCTCCTATTACTCCAAGG
>JALRMM010000668.1:0-13518 GCA_026122155.1 Zymoseptoria crescenta
GATCTTCTCCCTCTCTATCGAGTATATATCTACCGAGAGCTTAAAGATAAGTTCGAGCTTATAGAGGAACTATCGACTCTTAGTAATACTCTCTCCCTTGAAGTTCCTTAGCTCTTTTAATTTTAGACGTAAGGCTAGGCCCCTCGTAGGCGGCACTCTAGCGCTTAGTAGGCTAGACGTAGACTCGGGAGTCCCGATATATACTAAAGTAAATACTAAGTTAATAGGTAATATTCTATTACACCAGCGTAGCTTATAAACTAATACTTGCTAATTATAGAGATTATAGCGAGCGAGTAGGCGGGAGTAGGTACCTATTAGATAGTATAGCTATTTAGGCGGTAGAAGACGTTAGGCCCTAGCTACTTAACTAGTATCTACGTTTCCGTATCTAAGGATACTACTAAGAAGATTCTCTACCGGATTCTATAGTATCCTCTTCGTATAAGTAGCCGTCTAGTATCCGAGATAGACTATAACGTTAGTAAAAAGGTAAAAGAGGGTATACGGACGGGTGTCCGACCTCCTCGTAAGGAGGTCGGATAGATTCTCTAGTATCTTCGTATACACCTACCCGTTGTAGTAATCCGATAGGCTTCTTAGGATACTGGATACTTAATAGCGGATACTAGCACTAAAAGCTTATCCTCAAGTAGCCGCCGCGTATCCTAGAGCTAACGGCGACAGGATCCTGGATACTGGACAGAATCCACGCAGATACTGGTGTAAGTAGCTGGGGCCTTACAAACAAGCATACCAAGCGATCGAGAAAGAAAGACTTTCCGGCAAACCGAGGGACTGTAGTGGGCAAGGCTGCCTTCGCCCAAAAGCTTGTTCCCTGTTGGTCGTCCAAGGTTCCCGCTCGACTGCCCCGAATTCATCAAAAGAGCTTTCTGCATCTTCTCACAGTTGTGCTCCTCAAGGCAAAGCTCGCAGCTACTCCGTACATGCAGCTTACGATAGAATTTCGCGCATAGGGTTACGCTTTGGGACAGGAAAAGGAAGTTACAAGGTTGTCTGCCCGATCATGGATGGCAGATTGAAATTGCAGGGCTGGGATGCCTTGTTCGCTTTGCCACGGGCTACGACAGGCATTCGACCACGAGGATGAGGAGTTGATGACCTTCCTCGTGGCGACTCCTCAAATTCTCTTCTGTCCACATTCCCATTCTTACCTTCAGTCATTCGTTCGAGCAACAACAACATGCTGATGGGAAAGCTTTCCAGCGCGGCAGCAGTGCTGCTCGCGTCGGCGTCAATCGTTTCTGCAACCATCATCCATTCTCACGCCAGCACGCATTCGCGACACGTCAGGCGGGAAGTTTACTTCCCGAAGCCGGTGACGGACATGAAATCGTTCACCAGTCCGTCCGGAGTCACCATCAGGTACAAGGAGCCAGGCAAGGAAGGCGTCTGCGAGACGACAGAAGGCGTGAATTCGTACTCGGGATACATTGATCTGGCTCCGAACGTTCACATGTTCTTCTGGTGAGACTGGACACTCGTCGATCCGTTTGTCCCTTTCTAACGCGAGCAGGTTCTTCGAGAGCAGACGCGATCCGGCCAACGACGACCTCACCCTCTGGTTGAACGGTGGACCTGGCTCCGACAGTTTGATCGGCCTCCTCCAGGAAATGGGACCTTGCAGAATCTCGCCAGACATGAAAGACACCCTCAATCCATGGTCCTGGAACGAAGTGTCCAACATGCTCTTCCTCAGTCAGCCCGTGGCTACGGGATTCTCCTATGCTGATAAGTCGAATGGCTCGCTCACCAATTACACTGGAACATTCGTCAAGCCTGGAACTCCAGGCTACGAGAAGCCGACCGGCACCTACCCCATCCTTGACCCACTGAACGAAGGTGAGATTGACATGACCGATCTTGCTGCGATCGCCGCCTGGCATACCCTGCAGGCTTTCTTGGAAGGTCTGCCATCTTTGGAGGGCAATCGTGCTACTGCGCCTAAACGGTTCAACCTCTGGACGGTAAGAGAATCTGACACATCAGGGAATCACGACCATGCGCTGACGTTTTCCGCTCTGCTCGTAGGAGTCTTACGGCGGACACTATGGACCATCGTTCTTCAATTACTTCCAAGAGCAGAACAAGAAAATCACCGATGGCAGCATGCCAGGATACGCGCTCAACTTCAACACCCTGGGATTGATCAACGCCATCATTGACGAGTACACCCAAGTCGACTCCTATTACGATTTCGCTGTCAATAACACCTACGGTGTCAAGTCGTACAACGACACCGTCTACAACTATGCCAAGTTTTCCTCAAACTGGGAGAATGGATGCAAAACTCAGATCGCCCAATGCGCCAATGCCGCTGGAGACCTTGTGAAGGACGTAGGCTTCCCAAAGGTGCCGATCAGTACCTTGAAGAATCCGACCGTTGCGGAGGTCTGCCAGTCGGCCCAGGCCATCTGCCGGAGCACCGTCGAAGTTCCGTACCAAGTATACAGTGGACGTGGGACTTACGATATCCGCCATCCTGAGGCAGATCCACTTCTCTCGGATAGTAGGTCATTCGCATCGCCATGAGGTTCGAAGCTACTGGTTGCTAACTGTTTCCAGCCTGTAAGGCGGTTCTGTCAGGCTGTCCAGCGAGCAGTCCAACTGACCTTTCCTCTAGTTGCCGACTGGCTCAACACGGGACGAGTCCAGCAAGCCCTTGGAGTGGAGCTGAACTACACCAAGACCAATGCTGATATCAACTTTGGCTTTGCGCGCACTGGTAATTCTTGCCGACTGGGCTCTCATCGCAGACCACTGACGACGCATAGGTGACTTCATCTACCCCAACTTTGCCATCGATCTTGCCGCCATTATCGATAGCGGCGTGCGTGTTGGCTTGTTCTACGGTGACGCTGGTATGTTGTCTCCTCTACCCAGTAGCCGTCACATGTCATTCCAACCTAACATCATCTCCCATTCAGACTACATTTGCAACTGGTTCGGCGGCGAAGTCATCAGTCAGCAGCTTGGCTTCAAAAATCAAGCCCAATTCAACGCCTCAGGCTACGTGGATTTCATGTGGAACGGCACCCGGTACGGCGAGACCAGAGAGTATGGGAATTACTCTTTCACTCGCATTCTCGAATCCGGTCATGAGATTCCTTACTACCAGCGTGAGTCCGCAACCACAACTCGTCATTCATGCCACACGAGCATTTCTCTGACCACCATCCTCGACAACAGCTCAAGCCGCCCTCGCATTCTTCACGCGCATGTTGGATGGAAAAGACATTGCTACCGGGTGAGCATCACAGGATAGGAGGCCTGTGCGTAGCCTGAAGATCACTTCAGGCTATGCCGGGTCCCGTTCTGATTTCAAGCACATCATTGTCCAGGCATTGCTGACCCTTTTCGGCACCCAGCGAGATCGAAATCACCGCCAACTTCACCACTCACGGAGACAGTACCACAGACTACACAACTTCGTACCCCGCGCCGCCGGCCACAACGGACGCTGCGTATGCAGCGTACAGCGCGTCCGTGGTAGACTACTGTAAGTAAACCAAAGCGCCAAGGGCCTGCAGCGGTCCGAGACTGTTTCTCGGGCTTTGCTAGCAGTTCTCGGACTACCCTTCTACCCTTCGCATTCGAGCTATTGCTGACACTACCGCCCTTCTTGGAAGACTACTCTATCGGTAACGTCCCGAACCCTGATGCGGCGACGCCACTGCCAAACATTCCGACCACGACAACCGCCGCTGGAATGGGCCCAGGTGGGTCTTCGTCCGAAACTACACTATGCACTACTTCGTCTTAAGCTAACCCGCAAAGGCGCCGCTGCGGCCACGAGTGCGTAGGAATGTTATTATCGTGTGGGGGAAGGACGTAGGCTTAATCTGCTTCGATAAGAGTGCGATGGTCGAAAACATAGATAAAGCTCGATTAAGTCATAATTTCTACTTCTTCATAAGACAATTTGAAAGTTCGGTCTTCCGGTCCGGTTGCCCGAGCTGTAGTCCTCGTATAACTCTACTAAAGTAGGTCTCGTTTATAGTAGTACTCTCCTACTTTTCGCTCTAGGATCTATAGCTATTTCGCAATCTCCTCCTCCAACTCGGTCTAGCTTAAGTCCTTTACACCGACTAACGCATTGTCGTTCTTCTTGTCCTATAGGCTACTATAGTCTTCCTTAAAGACAGCTACAATTAACATCTCTATAGTACCGCTTCCTTTAAACGACGTGCCGTCTTTCTTTACCCGCTCTACTTTCTCTAATAGCTCCGCTATACTTATATTTACCGTCTCCGCTTTAAACTCCGGGTTCTTCTCCCTCGTAATACGTAGGACATCGTTCTAACTTAAGGCAGCGCTCTGGATATATATAGCACGATTCTTAGTCGCCTTAGGGTTGTCGAGAATGCTTACGACCGCTTTTCTAATGTCCGCGAGCAAGGTAGTGCTAATCCTCGTATTACCGCCGGTATAGAGCAGAGTAGGACTAGTTTTTTTCGCTAAGAATCCTACTATTAAGCTCTAGTCCAGAAAGAGTCCGGTCCTTATAAAGGTGTAAGAGATTTTGTCCGTACGCTCCCGTAGATATACCTACGTAGCTACCTTGCCGACGAAGATTAGTAGAGTAGTAGCCTTTTCGTTGTCGATGTTAGCACTAAATTTAGAAGGAATAAAGAGCTTTACGCCAGCGGCGACGGCGGCGTCGATAAGAGCTAGCTAGGCTAAGTAGTCTGGGAGTAGGGATATAACGGCCTCTTAGCCGGCGAGCGCTAAGGTTAGGGAGTCTAGTAACTTATAGTCGACTTTAACGGTCTGGACCGCTAACGGAAGGGAAGATGTGTTACCGGATTGGGAGAGTATAGTAACGGAGAGGTTTGCCTTAATAAGCTGTTCGACGATAGTAGGACCAAGGTTACCGGTTGCGCCTACTACTGCTACCTTTATAAATCCTAACATGTTGAAATTGTTGTTAATGCTTAATAGTATCGTTATGTACGGTAATGTGCGATCTGAATAGAAGGGTCGTTAGGCTTTAGAATGTATAAAATAGTTAGACAAGCGTTACATAAGCGGCTCTTATATCTTATGCTTGCGGCCGGATACTACCTATAGGATCGATCCATTAACGTAATTGTTTATCCGGACGCAAGTTATTTCTAATCTAAGCCGGACATAGAGGAATAGGAACTTGCGATTAGTTAATCGTAGCGGACCTGAACTCCGCTATAGACTGTTACATGTCTCGCTATGTCCGGTATTACTAATGTAGTGTACTTAAGAGAAGAAGATTACGGGATTGCTTACGATAGCGGTAATCGTCTACCGTATAGGAGTAGGGGAACAATAGCGCTTTAGTCGGAGTAAAGAGCATAGCTAAGGTAGAGGTGAACGGCATTATCGCGAGGTATGCCTAGTAGGTAGGAGGACGCTAGTTGCTCCTACGTCGTAAAACATACTATTTAAAGGTGCGACGTATAGTTGCAGGAGGATCCGGAAATGCAAGCAGGTAGATACGAGCATAAACATTTGGAATACAGCCGAAAGTTTATGCCTTAGGCAAACATGCCTCAGGCAAACATTCACCTGCACCTATATATAGTTCCTTCTTTCTTCTTTTTAGCTTCCTTTTAGCTAACGAACAACGAACAATGCATAAACATTAACAACGTTCCTTAGAATTAACTAGTTATAAGCCCGGTCGCGCATCCACGGCGTACCTAATACTAACACCAAGCTATTACTAAGATAAGTATCGAGTAGCGTACGAAGTTACGTATTACTCTTATCTTATTAATATCTCTTTTCCTTTATTAAAACCCCTTATACTAAGACGTTACTAAAGATAACTAATAAGAAGGTAGAGTAGCTAAAAGGTTAGGAGAATTATAAGGTCTAGTCTATTAAAATTAAGGCTCTTCTTTAGGTAAGGGTCTATAGACCTATCTTACCGGCGAGCGTAAGGTACCGGCTAAAAAGAAGGACAAGGATAATAAAGACTTCCTCGACTATACTAATAAGTATAATATAAACTACTAAAAGGCTCGTAGAGTACTAGTTTAATTAGTATTAAAGGATATTATACTAGATCTCGAGCATTTTGTATTAGTAAAAGAAGTATAGGATTATCTCGAGGCTAAATATAAGCCCTCTAGTATAGCATATTAGTTTAGTAAGTACTAAGAGTAGTAGCAATAGCTCTTATTCGATAGAAAGAACATTAATTAGTTCGTAGGCGCATATAAGAGCGTATATACTAATATAAAGAAAGTAAAGCTAGAGATCGATAAAGCTATTTAGCTATACTAGTTTATTATACTAGTATCTCCGTTCTATAACGCCTTTACTACTAACCTACGCGAACGTACGCGTAGCGCTACTAATAAAGAAAGCCTCCCTAAGCTAGACGACGTAATCGCTAGACTCCTTAATAAATAACGAGCGTAGAGCTTAATCGATTTAGCTAACTTTATTAGGTCTAAGGGTCGCTAAAATAGTAGCGGCAACGGCAACGGCAATAGGCTATTAACAAAGCTAAACAACAACGATAAGGACCCTAGTAAGGAGTGTACTTACTATAGCTCTACCTAGTATAACGCCGACAAATGCCGCTATCTCTACCCTAAACAACAACTAGTAGATTAGACACCGAAGTTTAGTTATAATAAGAGCGGCTATAAGCTAAAGGAACATAAGAAGAAACTTCTACTATAGACATTAAAGAAGGAGTTAAGCGCTTACATTACACCTATAACTAGCGAGGACTTCTCGTTCTTAGCTTCTAAGCATATTACTAAGTAGACAGTCGAACTCCTATATATAACCGAGAATAGCGATATATAGTATTCTTGCTCTTGCTACTCTCCTACGATATCTGGACGGGTCGCTATTACCGTAACTTCCTCCTTAGCGCCCTCTTCGGTTATGTCCTCTACGGTGGGATTTAGCGCTCCACTACTAGCGGATTGCTCCGACGCGAGCTACGAAGTCTTAGGATCTTCGAATCTTGGAGAACACGATAGCGAGACATACCTCGTAAAGCGGACGTATGCCCGTTATGAAGGATCTCGTTTTCGCGCCGGGGTTACTAGGTTAGTGGGTCTCTATCGCCATAGTCTATAAAGAGTTAGCGATTGCGAGGATAGAACAAGATAACGAGGTCCAAACATATACCGCTGCTCTCGGGCGCACCCCTATATCCTCGTCTACGTTACGTAGCTCGTCTTTAACGTCGTCGAGTACAACGCTCCTCTCCCTACGGACATTAGAATCCCGTAAGTTTAATCTAGCGGCTACGGCCGCCTCGGCGTCGTTCTTAGATAGCCTATCTACTACTAGCGCCTCTCGTCCAGCTTATCGAGTGATTCGTATAGGTTATCGAGAGCCTCGTCGAGCCCTACGTCCTCGCCGCTAGGATTACCGCGACGAGTAATACGCTACATTTCCTACGTCTTTAAAAAGCATTAATTGGCTTCCTCCTAGTTACTAAGCACCCCTCCTAGCAAGATCTATGTCCTTATCCGATAGTATTAAGGTGTGCCGCCGTCGTTAAGAATTAGCCTCGCTTTCTTAACATACTCCTCCAACTCGTCGTTGTCGTAATAATTAGCGGCCTCGTTATACGTAATAGTAAAGGCCTTATCGATAATCGCTCGTAATTATGTTGCGTCGAACATAGGTGTCGTATAGGATAGATAAGAGTGTAAAGGGCGTTCCGCATAGAATGTTATGTGGGATTGCGAAGCATATAAGAGGAGATAAAGTCGAGTTTAAGATTATACTAAACGGCGGCAAACGAGGTGAAGTCCGCATATAAAAGTAACTTAAGTAAAGGATGGGAAGCGAAGAGGAGCACTTACCTTTTACAAGATAGCGGAGACGAACGAGCAATGTAGAATCTCCTCACCTTGCAATTCCTAAACACTATAAGACACTCTCCGAATTACTACCTTCCGCCGGTAGGATTGTCCACATCGACGTCCGCCGGCGAAGTCAACGACGGGACGTTTTAATGCACGGATTAACACCTTTTACGTAGCTAAGACAGTTCTACCGGTTATAGACTCTCGGTCCTGGCCGCCGCCTTTTAACAGCGCTATAGACTTCGCTAAGTAACACACTACTGCCGAGCGCGCATAACGAAGAAGCTTACGACCTAGAGCATCTATAAGCCGTGTCTATAAAGACTCCTACGCACTACATACCACATTCGGACGATAGCTACAGTTTTATCCAGAATCGGATGTACTTTTCTACGCGACGTCCAGCATATATGTAATGCTATTTCCGGTACTACTACTGCATTGCGCCGGCGCATAGCGGGCTATAAAAGGGCATTAGGATCGCGTAGGGATTTGTTTCCGCAGCTAGCGATTGAGCTATGGAGGCCATGCTAGCAAGCACACCTTTCTCGGACCTATCTCCGTTTCAGCCCTAAGGACTCTTAATAAAGCTATTGTTATTGCTCTAGCGTAATTTCCTTTTTGTTCTATAACTTTAGGTTCCTTTTTGTTCTAGTGTAACTTCCTTTTTGTTCTAACTTAGCCGACCCGCTTCGCGGGTTAGCTTCGGCACCTCTATAAGAATTTAGCGCTAGTTTTTGAGCTAATAAGAGCGCTGGATTCCTTTTCGAGCCTAAGGGTCTAAAAAGCTTTAGGGCGATAAGGACGTTTATATACTATATAATAACACTATTTCTTAAACTACGTCGTAGCGATAACTCGAATAGATAAGGGTAATCGTAGAGGTCTAGTAAATATAGTAGTAAAGTTAGTTTGTTTACGTAGTTAAGACTACGCCTAGAATTAACTAGAATCGACCGTTAGTAGATAAACACCCTAAAGCCTCTACTAATACTAGAATAAAAACCCTCTAATACTAGAATAGAAACTAGAGATCTCTAGTACTATTCCGAATATCCTTAATTATAGCGCATCGAAATAGCGCGTCGAAATAGCGTATCGCTAGTATCGCTAGTATTGCTAGTATCGAAATAGCGTATTAAGTATATCGCCGGTATCGATTATATAGTTTAGTAATAGTCCCCTATCCTCTATAGACTAAGATCTCCTATTAGATATTATCGAGGGCACTTATCTTAACGACTAATAGGCTAATTAAGTCCGCGGTCGCCCTTATAGAGATGTTTAGCGTCTAAACTATAATAAGTAGGATCCGGAAATTAGTAACGATAAACTCGTAGAAGAGACGGCTAAGGATCCTAACGCTAATCTATAATATAAAGACGTCGATAATAAAGAGCTTAATCTAGAAGAGCCGGAGCTACTAGATCTTAAGTAGCGTAAGCGCGTACCTAGATGTTCGATTAGGGAGAAGTACGGCGCTATAATGGATGCGATTAGTAAGATCCGTATAGGTAGGTTCGAGGCTATAATCCGAGAGTAGTACGTAGAGCTAGGAAGTATAATATATCGTCGTCGTGTATATAACCTATAAACCGTCCTTATTCGAGAGTAGCTAGTTGGCGTAAAGGAAGTCCGGTCTGAATTAAAGAGCTTGATTAATAAGCCCTTCTTCGACAAATACCTCCTAGAGAATAGTATAACTCCGGTTAAACTTAACGATATCGATAGTATAATAAAGAAGTAGGCACTAATCTAGACTACCCTACTCGCCGACGACCTACTTCCAAACGCTCGCTATAAGTAACTTAATTATATCGAGTGCGTTAAAGATAAGTACGACTTAATTACTAAGCGTAGTATGCTCCTAACTACGAGTGTCGTCCATTCTATTGCGAGGACTCGTACGAATTAGATGCCGAGCGCCCTTAGTCTATTACTAGTTACTAGTAGTATAAAGAGTCGTCTTATCTTAGTCCTTAACCGGCTAGGCATTATCGTGGGCTTTAAGACACTTTAATGGCTTTAGAACAAGATCGCTAAGGAGTAGCTAAAGGTATTAATCGTGCTAGCGGTCTATTAGTAAATCTTCGTAGTATATAACAACTTCTATCGATAGTAGAAGAAAAAAGAGTAGGTTATTAGTAACAAGAACGAGTAAGTTAACATAACTACCTCGTGCATTAGATACTATAAGTATATCCCTAAGAACATTAATAAGGGCATAGTCGACTAGAAGATTCCTCTATCTACGATTCGCATTATCGATAACCTAGCTAGTAAGGACACAGTAAACACGATTCTAAAGGAGCCTAAGCTATCCGCTTAGAATCTAGCTAAGGAGGCGGTCGGAGGTGTTAATCTAGTCGGAGGTATTAATCTAGTTAGAGGTGTTAATCTAGTCGGAGGTATTAATCTAGTAGTCGAAGAGGATCTAGTAATAAACATTATACCGGATAAGGCGATAGCTCTATATTACCTAGATTAAGCTATTACGTACGCGGTCGGCGAGGAGATTATCGATAGTCTCTTTAGTAGTAGTCGTGTATATCGCCCTAAGTAGCTAGTCCTAGACGAGATCGATTATAAGCTAGCTAAGTCCCTCTCTCTACCGGTAATAATATATAATAAGGGCACCTTAAAAGGTACGTACGCCGTCTACAACGATATCTAGCTACACTTTCTTAAGTTCGTAAAGGAAGATTTTAAGGCCGAGAAGACTAGCTAACTCTAGTTAATCCACGGGGATTAGATAACGATCGAGTACGCGCGTACGGTAATAAGAGAGATAGTAGAAAGCGAGCTACTATACGATAAGAAGGACTAGATGCTGCCGATCCCTACGTAGTTCTATATTAAGATAAACAACCTTTGGACTATAATACGTACCTACTAGAGTAGTAACAAGGCCGGCTAGCTACTCGGGTACACCCTTATTAGCAACGTTAAGTTCTTGAGTATAAGCGGCATTACTACTCCGAAGAACCCTAAGTTCTTCCTCGTATAGAGCTTAGTTAAGCGTAGCTTTAGGGCGAGGAACCTAGTATTATTCGTTTAAGAGCTAAAGGATCGTCGCCTCCTTAAGCTACGCGCTACTTAGGAAGCCAAAGTCGATCTAATTAAGAGGTCGGTAGAGGCGCTAACATCCGATTAATACCTCGACATCTTAGAGTACATCTATAATAAGGTATATACCGCGGAGGCTTAGTCTAGAGTATATAAGGCTACGGTTATAACCCCTTAAGAGCTAGTCGATCTAGTCGATCTAGTCGATCCGGTATTTACTACCTAATGCCGGCTTCTATAGGAGATCGAGTTGTTTCTTATAGTCGGCTTAGCTATCCGTAACGAGGATATTAGCTATATACACCGCCTCGTCGATCGCCTTACTATCTCTTTCCTTAGTATAGGCTAGAGCAACTATAGTAGAGAAATAATCTACCTACGATAGTTGCTTAGTAAGGCCTTGGATCTAAAGCTATAGACCGGCATCCTCGTATTAAGTATAATAAACCAGTCCGGTTAGCGTAGTAAGGTAGTAGCTACGGATAACATGCTCGAGCTAGATAACGTAGACTATAATTATAATATTAAGTAGTATAGCATCTCGACGTATACGCTAGCCTAGACTTTTAAGCGAGTAAGTCTAATACGTAAGTACTTACGTATATTAAAAGGCATGTTCGGTACGATTAGCGCTATATATACGACCTACTATACCGAGAAAGATAGCTCTTAGGATATAATCCTCTACGCTAGTATGCTATACGAGAATAGCCTATCGCGTGTCTAGCTAGGACGTAAGGGCAACCTCTCCGACAACATCTAAATAGTCGGTATTGCTCTACTATTACCTAAGGTATAGGATTTCAATACCGCTAACTAGCGTTTCGCTAGGGGGGTAACTAGTATTATAGCGTATTACGACGGAGAGCCTAAGGATCTCGGTAACTTTAGTAAGCCTAAGGGCAATATAGGCGATAATAAGTAGGCTATAAGGCGCGAGGAGGACGAGGGCTTTAAGGGCTTCGATAAGATAGTTAGCGGCGCCGAAGACGTTAGTAGTAATAGTAGTAGCTAAGAGTAGCGCGTTCTAGTTAAACAATAGATCTACGAGTAGAGAGTAGAGAGTAGTACGCGGTTTAGGGGTTATTCGTTAGAATAATAAGCCGCTTTAGTATTAGGTACCGATTCCGAATGTTAGCGTTCTTTTAATATACCTCTTACCTACGCGTACTAGAGTAATAACCTCGCTCGTACTAGAATAATAACCTCGCTCGTGCTAGATGTAAGAAGTATAAAGATATCGTAGTGTATAGAACGCTAGCTAGTAATCCCACTAGTAATAAAACTAATTCTTGCTATTGTTAAGTTGCATATACGTGCCTCATAATATACGACTATGCGTTACGTGAGCGGCATTCGCCGCTACGCTCGGCGTCGTATTATCCACGTATTATTAACGACCTTACCTAAGGTCCAGAGCTAGGCTATGCCTTAGCCTTCCTTAACAATTACCTCCCTCCTCCGAAGGAGACGTCTCGGCTCCTACGACCGTCTTGCGTTCGGCCTGCCGAGCGTAGGCCCAGTCTTTATCCGGGGCTGCTTTCTTTATTAACTTCTTAATGCAGCGTTTGCATCGCAACGCGTGCTCTATTTGCGCATGTTAATTGTTGCTTACGGCTCTACTACGGGTAGCCGTGTTTCGGCGGGTCCTTTATAGTTAAGGGCAACCGCTTGTAGGTAGGTATTATTAATGTTTTCGCTACGAAGTTTTCCTCTACTCTTCTTCAACTTTATTAACGCTCCTCTCCTACGACTAGCACTATAAACTCTTAAGTCTCTTACGTTTGCCGTAAGCCTATCGCACGCCTCTACTATATTATTAACATTATCTTTAAGAAGCAAGCTTCTAGCTTACGCGCCGCTTATTACATATACATATATCGCAAGCACCTAGTAAGCGACTCGCAATGCCTCTACGACGTGCTCCTTAGTAGCCGGCTATTATGCTAAATCTTCCTCCACGCTCTAAGTAGGATACCTAGGGTATAGCGGAAGCGTGCTACGAGCGCTGCTTACCGTATACGTACGATAGTGGGTTACTACGCTCCTCGCTTACTAGGCTTCTACTAATCGCCTATCTAGTTAATAAGCATTACTATAATAGGGTTATAACTGTCGGCAGCAAAGTTAAGTGCTAGCGCTATAAGAAGAAGTGAGTCTAGCGCGTCGATAGCTCCTCTCTTACTAGGCTAACGCATCTCGTAGCAACTACGCGTACGAGACGCTAACCTACCTAGACCTTATTAAGTAGGCGAAGCGCCTACTTAAGCTACGCGAGGAGTGGGGTTAGTACGAGGTAGGCTCCCGCGCGGAGCAGCTCGTTAATATATACCTAGCCTCCGTAGGGCGTAATGTTAAGGCCACCCTTAAAATTAAGCAGGCTAATAGCGGGAAGGCCGTAGGCGAGTTCTCTACGCCTCGTAAGGGCGGAGTAGGCGGCTCGTAGGGCGATAGATAGATCGCTCGCGCTAGCCTACTTTAGGCTTAGAACGAGGCCGCCGTTAGGCGCGCTATGTTCGAGCTAAAGTACGAGGTAAGTCTTGCGTTCCTCCTACTTCCCTTATGCTTTACTAATACCTTCTATAGGAGCTCCGCCTAATAGGCGCTTCGGCGT
>JALRMM010000669.1:0-13388 GCA_026122155.1 Zymoseptoria crescenta
TACTAGTATAAAGTAATGCCCTTCGGGCTTACGAACGCGCTAGCGACGTTTTAGATATATATTAACCGCGCCCTACAAGGCCTTATTAATATAAGCTATATAGTGTATCTAGATAACATCCTTATATATAGTATAACCTATACGTAACACGTTCGCAACGTTTACGTAGTACTAGAGCGCCTACGGAAATTTCGGCTATATGCCTAATTTAAGAAGTATAGCTTCTTTAAAAAGTCGGTGGACTTCTTAGGCTACGTAGTAACTACTAATAAAGTAACTATTAATACTAGTAGAATTAGTGCGATCGCTAAGTGGCCTACGCCCACTACGTTAAAGGAAGTTTAAGCGTTCCTTAGCTTTACTAACTTCTATCGGAGATTTATCTCCTATTACTCCAAGGTCGTTAAGCCTTTAACGGACCTTTCGAAAGGAGCTAAGAACGGTAAGAAGCCGGGTCCGATCGAGTAGCAAGCCCCTTAATAAGAGGCGTTTAAGGCATTAAAGAGAGCCTTCTAGGAGGCCCTAATCCTAAAGCATTTTGACCCTACGAAGAGGTTACGTATAGAGACCGATATATCTAACTTTACTATCGCCGGAATCCTCTCCTAACTCTTCGACGCTAATTAGCACCCTATTGCCTTTTAGTCGAGGAAAATGCTTCCCGTAGAGATAAATTACGAGACTTATAATAAGGAGTTGCTCGTAGTCGTTACGGCGTTTAAATAGTAGCGTCTATATTTAGACGGTACTACGTATACGGTTAACGTAATCGTAGATTATAATAACCTTAAGAGCTTTATAACTATAAAGCAATTAAACGGTCGGTAGGCGCGTTAGGCCGTAGAGCTCGCGCCTTATAACTTTATAATTACGCATCGCGCCGGGAAACTTAACCTAGCCGATACGCCCTTACGCCGAAGCGATTATAAACTAACTACGAAAGAGATAATAGATTATTTGAATATGCTATTGCCGAGTCTCTAGAACAAGGTACGAGCTTAGTTAGAGGGCATAGCAATGCTTACCTAGGCTAATAGCCTATCGATTAGAAGGATTAATACGACCTTCGATTTAATCGAGTCTAAAAGGACTATATCCACGACGCCGACGGCGCCGTTAGACGGATTGTATACCGTATCCTTACCTCGGAGTGTCGTACGTGCTATCGTTAGAGACGACGGTCTATATATATACATTCCTAGCCTACTCTACGACTACGTAAGATCTATTACGAAGCTCGACCGAGAGGCTTATAAACTACTTACGAAAGTAGAGGCATATAGCTCTATATATCGATCCGAGTTAGGATACGAGTATATAAGTAGAGATAGGATATTATACTATAGCGACGCTATGTATATCCCTAAGGATTACGCATTAAGAGCGTAGATTATACGTATATATTACGATAATCCCTTAGCTAGTTATTTCGGTAAGGATAAGACTATCGAACTAATAAAACGTAAGTACTTCTAGCTACGTCTTCTAATAGACGTCGCTAAATACATTGCTAGATGCAATAAATGTCTTATAAACAAAGCGCGACACTATCGGCCTTACGGCGTATTAGCTCTACTTACGTTTCTACGAAGAGCGTAGTAAGACATTTCTATAGATTTTATTACTAATCTCCCTCTAAGTAAGCTAAACGGTTCCGTGTTTACTACTATACTTATAATTGTTTGCCGATACACTAAGATAGTAAGATTCGTGCCTATAACTAAGTAGTGTACGAGTGCTAATCTTATAGGTATCCTTAAGTAAGAAGTAATTCGCTTCTTCGGCGTGCCGAGAAGTATTATAAGTAATAGAGGTTCTATCTTTACGAGCTAGTATTAGTCTAACTTCTACTTTAAGGCAAAAATCAAAAGGAAGCTGTTAATAGCGTTCCACCCTTAAATAGATAGTTAGACTAAGAAGGCAAATTAGACCCTCGAGTAGTACCTTCGTATCTATATCGGCGAGGATTAAACTAAGTAGGCGAAGGTATTATACTAGGCTAAGTTTGCCTATAACAATAGTCTGTAAGGGACTCTAAAATAGAGCCTATTCTATATACTATATAGTTAGAATCCTAACCTTATTACGTTATTATCGTCTCGGGACGAGACTCTTAAGGGAAGGGCGCTAGTAGCTATAGATATAGCGAAGCGGTTACGAGAGCAATACGAACGGTTAATAGAGCGTTAGGAGCATGCTATAGTAATGCAAAAGAAGTATTATAATAAGGGATGCAAAGCGAGAAGCTATATCGTCGGTAACCTTATGCTCCTCTCTACTAAGAACTTAAAGATAGACCTTCCGAAGAAGAAGATAGGACTAAAGTTCGTTAGACCGTTCCGCGTAATCGACATTGTTAGTACGTAATTATATTATCTAGCGTTACTAAATACGACACGAATATACAACGTATTCTATGTCTCCCTTCTAGAGCCGCAGACTAGGCGCGAGAACCCTAAAGAGGTTACGATAATGCTAGTCGCGGATAAAGTAGGAGAGTAGGAAGTTAAAGAGATCCTATAGGCTAAGAAGGTTAAAGGATAGATAATGTATCTTGTTAAGTAGAAGGGCTAGCTAGAGGAGTATGCTATATTCGAGCTCTATAATAATGTTAAGGACTACGAAGCTTTAAATATATTTAAGGCGAAGCCTAAGCGTAGTAGGCGCGAACGGTAGCCGAAGACATTACCTAAGAATAAAAAGTAATCGTGCTTAAATAGTTGTTGACCTATATGTACGTCGTAACTATAGAGACTTTAAAGGCGCCGCTCTATTGCGAGTACTTACCCTCTTCGAGAAAATAAAGTCTATCCTATACCTTATAAATCCTTATTATCCTTAGGAGTAGGCGCTATAACGGGTATAGATGCCGCTATCCCTATATTATCAAACGTGCTAACCTTATTATTACGGTCGTTAGCTACGAACCGGCTCTTCTAATTATATAGCTTACGGTTACTAGCAAGTGCCGCGAGGATACCTTCGAAGTCGCGATATCCCGCGGGAATTATCGGAACGACCTAAAATAATAGATAGCGTATAATATACGAAGGGGATATAAGAGACTTACGAGAACGGCTAACTCTACTAGGATACGTAGAGAATCTACGATATTAGAGACCTTCTATAAGCCTTCGCCGATAAGTAGAATAGGCTAAGGAGTAGGATTAGTCTTTACCTATTTTAACTTAAATTGCTAAGCGCTAGAGAGAAACTAATAGAAGACTGCGATCTTTTCTATAGCGTCCTCGTAAGTAGTATTAACGTCCTCGATAGTAGCTTTATCGTCTAAGTTACGAAAATCTAATAGCGCTATCTCTATAGCGTACTAAGCGATACGGCATCCGAGCGGGAGCTCCTTATAGTCCTATTTAGTACTCCTACGGATAGTTAGCGAATATAAGCCGAAGGGATAGCAAAGTACTTACTTATACCCTTCGTAGCGGATCTTTACCGAGGTATATAAGCAATTATAGTCGACCGCGCGCGAATAGTTGCCGTAGTTACCTTTACTAATATAGCTAGTATAGCGCTAGTAGGAACGAGGAGGACGAACGCTATATAGTACCTTCGGATAAGTAGGCGGCGGAGGACCTTTATACGCCTTACTTAGAGACGTTGTAGCCGGAGGCTCGATAGTCTTACCGTCCTTATTATTATTCTTAATAATAGGAGAAACTTCCGTAGCCTAAGCCTTCGTAGCTCTCTTTCTCGAGCATAGAGTTTTTAGAGTCTAAGAAGCATTAGCTCCCTTAGTAATAGTAGCTTTCGTCTATAGGCGAGACGAAGTATAAGGCTTCTTAGATAAAGACATAACAACTTTGTTACCGTCTTTAAAGCTAGCCGTAGCGCGGTAGCGTTTTAGATCGGCTTTCTTAATACCGGAAGATTTCTAAGGAGTTAGAATATTCGCCGACGAACGTTTACCGAAGGACGCGCGCGTACGCGGTATGTCCTTATTAGGTTCTATTAGAGTAATTAGTATATCTTATAGAAGCTATTTTAAAGGCTCTTACGCTTAGGCCGTATAGGTCGCTATCTCTTTCGAGGCTCTAACGGCTATACTAACTTATTAGGTAGGACCGAACCTAAGCCGAGGGGGTCGCGCGAGCGTACCTTAGGTTCGCGGGTTATACTAAATCAGTATGCTATAATCTAATTAGCATAAGCTAGAGATAATTATAGCTACGCTTACCTATCGAGTCGTCCGTCAAAGTATCTATAATACGTAGGCTAGGCTACTTAGAAGGCTTCTACTACTAGAACGAGCAATCTAGAGGGTTATTATACCGCTTAGCTATTAGTATAATAGTCTTACTACTTTAACGGCTAGATTAAGCGAGATCTTTCCTAGCTAGAGGAACGGAAACTACGCGAAACTATCGTAGAGGTAGTATAGTTTTATCGACCTCTAATAAGAGCTAACGTTCGGCCGAGGAAGGATTAGATATACTTATAATATACCGCGTGCGATATATAAAGTCCAAGCGAGAGTAATGCGAAGGTAGTAGTGTCTAAGGAAGTTAGCTCCGAAAAATAGAGAGTAAATAAGTATAGAAACTTGCCGTCGCCTAGATACCCTCGATCTACTATGTTTATTAATATTGTTATTAATAAGTTATAAATGCATTAAATAGAAGTGGATGTTATAGAAGCAATGTTTATAGTAGATGGCATAGATATATACACGCTGCCGCTAGGCTAACTAATAAGTTACCGGATAATGTATGCGGGCTTATACTATATAACATACGAAGTAATCGCGAAGTAATTACGAAGTAAGCCTACTAAATCCCCTATAAACGCGCCGAGGACGACGCTTATAAGGAGAGGAGGCAATTATAACAGCACCGCTAAGGACTACTATAAGGATTACTACTAAAGGTAGTAATCCGGGTCGAGTAAAGTTATCCTTTAGTTATATAACTAAGGAGGTAACGAATGCTTAGCGCATGCCTACCGTATATAAGGCGAAGGGCTTACGCTCGTATATTGAATTCTATAAGAATTAGTCTTACCTTTTATCCAGTGGATATTAGGCGTTCCTTACATTACTATAGACCCTATCGCCTTTATAATAGTAAACGCGGAGGCCTACCTCTCGGAAAACTTGTTAGTACACTACACGCTAAATGCTAGTAGCCTAGGTATAAAAGCGCATTATATTATACGAATACCGACTACCTTAGATAAAACAATAACAAGTACCGGGAAATAATAGACCGAAAGCGATAGCGCATCGGCGGTGTACCCCTATTAAACAACTATACGCCTAGAGCGACTAGTTCGAATGCGATACCACGCCTACAATTATACGTAAATACGTTAGGAAACATAGACGACATCGTTACCGACTTTAATAAGGAGTAGCATTACTTTATAGACACGACTATCGAGTTTATAGACAATACTAGCTAACTTACTAACTATACGCTAGAGGTATTTACGGCGATCTTCCTAGTAGAGAGCACGCCTATAGTAGAAGCTACGTATAAAGCCGTCTTACTAATTATACTAAATGTTAATAACGCTAAAGCAAAAAAAGGCGGCTTTTAGAAATTTAATTAGATAGTAGACTTAGGAACTACGTCGTACGTTTATAACGAGCGTTTAATGTTCTCCGAATACGTTCCCCTTCCGAAGCCTCTAGAAATAGTCGGATACGGAAAAGGATTCTTTGCTCTAGGAGTTAGTAAAGTAACCCTATTAACTATACGTCTAGGGGGAGCAACGGACCTAGTTCTATTAAAGGTTATCTATGTCCCTTAAATATCGGTTAACTTAGTGTTAGTATCTAGCATTAGAAAGAACAACGCGCAATACATATTTAAGTAAGGATCCTACGAATTTAAGAGACTTAGCGGAGAAACCCTCTATACTAGGACGTAATACGGTGCCCTATAGAAACTCGACATCTCGCTCGGTCGGACCTATAACCTCTATTAGAATGTATAGCTAGAAATAACGAGTACGTTTAATGCTTGCTTTATTAATAAACGCTCCGTTCGTCGTATTCCCTTATTAATCTAGCACTAGAGACTTAATTATATTAGCGACAAACCTCTCCGAGAAATGCTCTAACGAAGAGAAATTAGCTTTATTAATAAGACATTCTCGTACGACTCCTATAATCGAAATAAGATAAAATAGACGTATACGACCTTAGAATAGATAATAGAGGATTCTCTACTTAGCAAGGTTTATATAGACTTAGGCGGCCCTCTACCGTTGTCCGCTTTAGGCGAATAATACTACCTACTAATTGTAGATAACTATACTCGGTATAGATAGCTATATATACTAAAGACGAAGACGGCTAGGGAAGTCTACCGCTACTATTATAACTTTAAGATACGTATACATCGGGAGTTCGGTGTAACTATTAAAGCGGTACGCGCTAATAGCGGCACTAAATTCACCGACATTATCGCTAATATAGTACACGCGGCTAGACTAAAATTCACGATCTTAGCGCTGTGTTAATCCTAGTAGAATAGAGTCGTCGAACGACGCTACTAGACGCTATAGAACATTGTTCGCTATATAAAATTTAATAGCTAGCTACGGAATTAGCTCTAGCCTAAACTAATTAAGGCAGCGATATTTATTAATAATCGCTTACCCTCTACTACACTAAGAAACTAGAAAAGTCCTTTTAAGGCACTCTATAGCTATATACCGGATATTAACTAGATACGAAGGGTTGGTTGTTAAGCATACAAACTAGTTATAAAGGCGATAGGGTCTATAGTAATGTAAGGAACGCCTAATATCCACTAGATAAAAGGTAAGACTAATTCTTATAGAATTTAATGTGCGAGCGTAAGCCCTTCGCCTTATATACGGTAAGTATACGCTAAGCATTCGTTACCTCCTTAGTTATATAACCGAAGGATAACTTTACTCGACCCGGATTACTACCTTTAGTAGTAATCCTTATAGCAGTCCTTAGCGGTGCTGTTACAATTGCCTCCTCTCCTTATAAGCGTCGTCCTCGGCGCGCTTATAGGGGATTTAGTAGGCTTACTTCGTAGTTACTTCGCGATTACTTCGTATGTTATACGGCACGAGCCTACATATATACATCTAGTAACTTATTAGTTAGCCTAGCGGCAGCGTGCATATATCTATGCCGTCTGCTACAAACATTGCTTCCATGATATCCACTTCCGTTTAATGCATTCCTAAGTTGTTAATAACAATATTAACAAATATAGTAGATCGAGGGTATCTAGGCGACGGCAAGTTTCTATACTTATTTACCCTCTATTTTTCGGAGCTAACTTTCTTAGACACTACTACCTTCGCATTACTCTCGCTTAGACTTCGTACACCGTACGCGGTATATTATAAGTATATCTAATCCTTCCTCGGCCGAACGTCGACTCTTATTAGAGCTCGATAAAACTATACCGCCTCTACGATAGTTTCGTATAGTTTCCGTTTCTCTAGCTAGGAAAGATCTCGCTTAATCTAGCTATTAAAGTAGTAAGACTACTATACCGATAGCTAAGCGGTATAATAACCCTCTAGATCGCTCGTCCTAGTAGTAGAAGCCTTCTAAGCGGCCTAGCCTACGTATTACGGATACGTTAACGGACGACTCGATAGGTAAGCGCATCTATAATTATCTCTAGCCTATGCTAATCCGATTATAGCATACCGATTTAGCGTAACCCGCGAACCTAAGGTACGCTCGCGCGACTCCCTTAGCTTAGGTTCGGTCCTACCTAATAAGTTAGCGTAGCCGTCGGAGCCTCGAAAGAGATAGCGACCTATATAGCCTAAGCGTAAGAGCCTTTAAGATAGCTTCTATAAGATATACTAATTACTCTAATAGAATCTAATAAGGACACGCCGCGTATACGCGCGTCCTTCGGTAAACGTTTATCGGCGAATATTCTAACTCCTTAGAAATTTTCCGGCATTAAGAAAGCCGATCTAAAACGCGGCCGCGCTATAGCTAGCTTTAAAGACGGTAACGAAGTTGTTGCGTCTTTATTTAAGAAGCCTCGCACTTCGTCCCGCCTATAGACGAAAGCTACTATTACTAAGGGAGCTAATGCTCCTTAGACTCCGAAAACTCCGCGCTCGAGAAAGGGAGCTATAAAGGCTCCGGCTACGGAAGTTTCTCCTATTATTAAGAATAATAATAAGGACGGTAAGACTATCGAGCCTCCGGCTACGACATCTCTAAGTAAGGCGTATAAAGGTCCTCCGCCGCCTACTTATCCGAAGGTACTATATAGCGTCCGTCCTCCTTATCCCTACTAGTACTATACTAGCTATATTAGTAAAGGTAACTATAGCAACTACTCTCGCGCGGTCGACTATAATTGCTCGTATACCTCGGTAAAGATCCGCTACGAGGGGTGTAAGTAAGTACTTCGCTATCCCTTCGGCTTATATTCGCTAACTATCCGTAGGAGTACTAAATAGGACTATAAGGAGCTCCCGCTCGGATGCCGTATCGCTTAGTACGCTATAGAGATAGCGCTATTAGATTTTCGTAACTTAGACGATAAAGCTACTATCGAGGACGTTAATACTACTTACGAGGACGCTATAGAAAAGATCGCAGTCTTCTATTAGTTTCTCTCTAGCGCTTAGCAATTTAAGTTAAAATAGGCGAAGACTAATCCTACTCCTTAGCCTATTCTACTTCTTAGCGAAGGCTTATAGAAGGTCTCCGACATTATAGATTCTCTACGTATCCTAGCGGAGTTAGCTATTCTCGTAAGTCTCTCGTATCCCCTTCGTATACTACGTACTAACTATTATTTTAGGTCGTTCCGATAATTCCCGCGGGATATCGCGACTTCGAAGGTATCCTCGCGGCACTTACTAGTAACCGTAAGCTATATAATTAGAAGAGCCGGTTCGTAGCTAACGACCGTAATAATAAGGTTAGTACGTTTAATAATATAGGGATAGCGGCATCTATACCCGTTATAGCGCCTACTCCTAAGGATAATAAGGATTTATAAGGTATAGGATAGACTTTATTTTCTCGAAGAGGGTAAGCACTCGTAATAGAGCGGCGCCTTTAAAGTCTCTATAGTTACGACGTGCATATAGGTTAACAACTATTTAAGCACGATTACTTTTTATTCTTAGGTAATATCTTCGGCTACCGTTCGCGCCTACTACGCTTAGGCTTTGCCTTAAATACATCTAAAGCTTCGTAGTCCTTAACATTATTATAGGGCTCGAATGTAGCATACTCCTCTAGCTAGCCCTTCTACTTAACGAGATATATTATCTGTCCTTTAACCTTCTTAGCCTATAGGATCTCTTTAACTTCCTACTATAAGGGGGGAGTATACTTAGACTCCAAACTCCCGTCGGATAGCAGCAGTATGCACTAGAGGTGTAGTTAAAGAGGGCTGTAGAAGGTAAACATGTAAAAAGAAGACGAGGAAGGTAGATAGGGGGGCAACGAGGAGGTAGATTTAAGTGCTGTGTGCTATTATGCCTTCGAAGTGCTAAAAGGGTAGCATAATAGAGGATAAAGTCTATTAGCTACCTAGCGACGAAGGTAGCACTGCTAGATACACGTAACTAGTGCGACTTTCCCCACTACAAACTTCCCCTAGCTAGTGTCTAACCTAGACACTAAACAAGAGACAGACTAGCGACCTGAAGCGCCGCTGCGTACTACTTAAACCAAAAGAAACAAACTCAATATGTCCTATGTGCACGCCCTTATACGTAAAAACCCTCTAGAACTAGTACTAGTATCGTCCTTATAGTGTAGTGCTAATATAGACCGATCCTATCCTAGGGTTTTGTACCCGCCTCGTATGTCGAATGCATCTAACAAAGAGAAAAGAACAAAAGAAAAACCCATTAAAACTAAAGAACTCCCTTGGAATTCGCTCCTACGTCGTCGTCGGTATTATTTCTTTCCTAGACCAAATGCGGAAATAGTCTAGCAAACTACCTTAGCTAAATTCGCTCCTAAGTCGTCGTCGGTATTATTTCTTTCCCAGACCAAATGCGGAAATATTCTAGCAAACCACCTTCGCTACTATCCCTAAGTACCCGCCTCCTAGAACCGCACTCGTCCTATAGTCCTATGCTTGCTAGTAAAGGGAACCTCTTAAGGGAGCGAGTCGATAAATTCCTACTAAGTAACGTGTTTATGCTTAACATCCTCCGGATCCTTAACTAGTGCCTCGTCTACACGAGGGCGCTTCGACTAGAAGTTCTTTAGATCGGTCTCCTTTACCCGGTAGAAGGACTTGTTACCGAAAGTAGTCCTCTTAATAGCCCGCATTCGTTAGTAGTTGTTAGCGAACTAGTAGAGGGCACGCTTACGCTCTATCTAGAGGTAATCCTTTAGCTACGCTACGCTCTCGAACTAAGTAAGTCGCCTTAGCTCGGAGAGGACGCTAGGATTGTCCTACTTGGCACTACTAACTAGCGCGCTCGAAATAGGGTTGCTAGTAGTAAGTCGAACTGAGGCTAGAAAGGCGTAGGGGATAGCTCCGTACTTGTTCCGAAGTTTAGAAGGGGTACGCTCTAGAGCAGTTATATCCCTATGCGCCCTACTAAGCATCTCCTAATTACTAGCCTCTACGTACTCGAGCGAACCGTTATCTCGGCAGGTAATAAACTAGGGAAGGATAGTACGGCGCTCGGTCTTCGCTACGTAATCTACCCTATAAGGAAGATAAGGTATAGTAATACGGACATTACTAGCCTTATAGGGCACGTGCTCCTACTTAAGTCTATGCTTATCTAGGAAGCTCTAAGGGAGGACTATATAGTCGATCTTCTATATAGCACCCTCGGTGTAATTGTAATCGCGCATCTACTTATGCTATACATTAAAAACCTTCGTCTTCTACATGCCCTTAACAAGCACTATATAGTCGTCCTTCCCCTCGTCGGTAAGAGAGATAGTCCCCTAAACTTGGAAGATCCTACGCAGCTCCTTAATTATCCGAGTAATGTTTAGATCGATGTGCTTAAACATAGTGTTGTCTCTAATCCCGGTGTACTTAGCGTAGTACGGATATAAGATAAGCCTATGCTCGTAGTCTAGCCGCATAATAACGTATAGCAACTAGTACCTAATATCCTGTCGAATAAGTTGCTAAACTTAAGAGTAGAACATAGTCCGGAGCTAGCTATAGTTTTCCTAGCTATTAATCTTCCGCTAGTGCTAGAGGTACATGTCTATCTTCTCCTTAATAATATCCTTTAGGAAAAAGGGCTTTTTATCGATTATAATTTTCGTATCGTTTGCTAGCTAGTCGAATAGAGGGAAGTTAAGGGTACCGTCCTTCTTAAAGGCGGCGTAGTAGGCATTAGTAATACCGAGAGCCTCCTTCGCAATGTCCCTAAAGCAGACTTTCTTCTCCTTATTAATAAGGTTATAGTAGATGCTACTAAGGACTGGTTTCTAAGACGTATTCTCGAAGCGGTATAGACTAAGGAAGTCCGAGGGACGAACAGGACGCGCGTGCTTAAACTAGTAGAAGTAGGTATTAGCACTCGTCTTGTAGTCGCTTAGCTTTTTCGTGTCGCCGTTAAGCTAAAGGAGTCTATATAGGAATAGGTTCTTGTTAGTCCGAGACCCCTTCTTAACTTTAAACCCTAAGTATCGAAGGAGATCCCTAGTATAATCTATGCAGAGATATGCCTAATCCTTCTAAGGCAGTAATAGATCCGGGTATAGTGTTTAAAGGCACTTAAAGAATAAGTTAGCGTTCGCGAGCCTCTCCTTACCTACTAGGTTCCGAAGCCTATTAATTAGAGAAATTACCTATGGACTAGCTAGCTCGCAGTTGCACTTGTCCTTTCGTAGGGCATCCTTCTTTAGAATAACACTAGTAGCGAGCTAAGACTCGCTAATAGTAATCGAAAGTAAGCGTACCCGACCGGTCTTTCGGGTAGGTAAAGTAGCTCCCTAGATACTATCTTCTAGTTTAGCACTACCGGGGGTAGTTAGCTATAAGTTTCGTCGGTCCCTAGTAGGGGTCTTTAGTCCGGAAACTAGCTATCCTAATCCTAATAGGGTGTTAGAGAAAGGAGTAGAGAAAGGGGTAGTGCGGTCGGGTAGGGTAATAGGGGACGGAGGTCCTTATTTCGAGCTAGTAGTACGGGAGCGGGTGCTTATAGCGGGAGGTGCGTCGATCTGCTTTTGCGGTATAGCCCTAGAGATTGCTAAACCGGAGCCGGAGGCTATAGTAGTAGGTTAAGCTACCTTGTCGAAAACCTAGCTACGGCTATCGAAGTGTAGGCCGAACTTGCTCTTGAACTTATCGTACTACTCTTACGATAGACGATCCGACTTCCTATCGGCTATAAGCATAAAGTCCCTCGTAACATACTCCCCCTTTACTAGGCTTACTCCCCGCGAGGTGCCTCTAAGGTGTCGGTAGAGTAGCTCGTACGATAGTAGATGCGCTATAGAGTCTCCCTCCTTACTACCCGTCTATAAAGGATACGCATTCGCTACGCGCTAGACCTACTTAGCTATGTTTTCGGATAGCCGGATGTGCTTCTTAATCTCCGGGTTCTTATTTATAATAGCATCGCCCTAGACCTTTTAACACGCATCCTATACTAACTTCTTCCTATTACGAGACTCTTTCTTAATAGTAGCTACCCTTCTTAAGTTCGGGAAAGCGGCGCCTATATTGTCCTCCCCCTTGATTTCCTACCCGTCTACGAGAAGTAGTGGAGTCTTGTACTCGAGATAGAGATCCTAGATCTTCGAAATAAACTCCTGGACCCCTTCTATTCCCTACTTAAATGCCCGAACAATGCTTAAAAGGATCTGCTGTCGATCCTTCTCCGGTAGCTCCTTTACGAGCCTAGATAGCTTATCCGAGTTGCTAGAGCTATATATAGCCCGAAGTACGCGCTATACCTTACCCGTAAACGTAGTAGATGCTTAGAGGCTGTTCTCGATCTTCCGAATTTAATCCGCTATTTCGTACGTAGACTATACTAGCGAGGCGACGTTCTTATTGCTAAGTAGATAGGTGCGCTCGTTACGCTTCTAGTAATAAGTACTATTACGCGCTCGTTACGCTTCTAGTAATAGGTATTGTTCCGCGCTCGTTACGCTCGATTAGTAGGTTACGCCGATACGCTTAGTCGGAGGTAATTAAGTAAGGTATAGGAGTGTACGTGTAGGTTGTGTGATAGTTAATAGTGTAAAGAAAAGGGGAAAGGGAAGAGAGAAGATATAGGTGTTAAGGAAGTAGAGATTATCGAGCTAATTGCGGAAATGGAGGTATTTATAGCAGTAGGGACGGGCCTAGCTAGTAATACGCGTGAATTTTTCGGTAATTATTAAGGGCGCTTCTAATTGTCTAAGGAGCAGCTAATTGTAGTGTTTTGCAAGTAATTGTAGTGTTTTGCAAGTGATT